>JAECUM010029472.1:0-78687 GCA_016617855.1 Megalonaias nervosa
CAAGTTTGTAAAATTTAACAAATAATTTATTTCTCTAGAATATAAAGTGAAAATTTAAAAAGTACTTACAGTAATGCGGATTAAATCCCAAAATAGTCCAGAAAGTCCTATCACCAGTCCTAATGAATAAAGTTCTAAATAAATTCCAGTGGTGTTCGAAATAAGACCCAACGCTGAAGGTGTTGGTGCGCCTGTAGTAGCCTGTAACATGGTGATGTGACAACAGTCTTTTGATGAATCACAATAATATGGTCCAAGATGTACTTGTTTGAATTTACTGTAAATCCCAGTTAATGTCTCTGTCCAAGAATATTATCTGTAGCACCTTTTATTTCCAGTGCATAACTAATCTGAATAAATTAATTCCAGCCCAAATCAAATACTGTACACGACATTAAGAATGATTCTGCCTAAAGATATTAAAGCAAGACTGAATAATTTTTAGATGAACAAGATTATAATGTCCTTTATTTGACCTAGGTTACAATTAGCATTTTCTGGAAATAGTATTACTTAATTGAACTTTCCATTCCAGAACAATCTGTTACTAAAATTATAATATAGAAAGTGGTAAACAATCAGATAGGCTAGGTACTTTATGGGAGAACTCTAATAACCATGACCCAGACCCAAATAAATATGTTTACTTTTAATGATAATGATCCCAATATTTAAACCACACACATGGAGAAAATATTAGCTATGTATCATTTGTTTACCAAAATAAAAACATCATTAGTGTCTCTAGTCAGAAACACAGTGAACTTAATTTTGGACAAGGTCAAGTCCAAAATATAATTAAACTTAACCTACAATGACGGAGAAAATAAACTAAAAAACAATACAAACTAAATATACATAACACATCTCCTCATAAAAAGAAATATTTATACACTAAAGCTTTCTTTTAACTATTAGTCAAACATACATTTGATTAAAAGTATAAAAGATGAAATCTTGTGAATGACACAAAATTTACATGAAGCAATATAATACTTCTACACATATGAATATGAAAGTGCATCTGCAGTTAGATTATCTTTTCCCTTGATGTGCCTGATGCTAATATTGTATTCCTGCAACATCAATCTCCACCTTAATATTCTCTGATTTTTCATTTTCATCTTGCCAATGAAAGTAAGGGAATTGTGATCACTAAATACAATAGTCTGAGATGAGCAGAACTAATATACAAAGTGTTGCAAAGCCAATATCAAAGCGAAACATTCTTTCTCGATTGTGAAATAATTTCTCTGGGACTTATTTAATTTCATAGAAACATAGCACACTGGATGATCTACGCCATTCTCTCTTCTTGAATTAACACTCCAACAACCCCAACATCACTTACATCAACAGACATATTAGATGACTGACTCAAATTTGGAGCTGAAAGAACCGACGCATTCTTAAGTATGGCCTTTAGCTTATCAAAAGCCTCCTGACATGTTTCAGACCAATGAAACTGCGTTTTCTTACTCAACAAAACTTCCAGTTATATCCAGCCATACCCAAAAATCGCATCAGCTGCATTTTACCGATTGCACAGAGAATTCAGAGATAGCCTTGACCTTAGCTTCTGTAGGTTTAACTTATCTGTGTCCCACAATATGTCCTAGAAATGTAAGACAGGCACGGCAAAACTCACTTTTAAATAAATAAATTGTTAAATTTGCATCATTGGTCTATCAAAGAATATCCTCATTGTCTCCAAGTGATCTTTCCAGATGTGACTGCAGATGATGACATCATCGATGTAAGCATCACAATTATCTAGACGTTGAAAAGTTTAAGGCGAACATTCATCTCAAACGGTATCAATTTATACTGATAAAGTCCATGTGGAGTTACGAATGCTGAAATTTCCTTTGCTCTTTCCGTCAGTGGAATTTCCCAGAATCCTTTCAAAAGGTCAAATATTGTGACATATTTTGCATTTCCAATTTTATAAATGCAGTCTTCGATTCTTAGCAATGGAAATGAATCGGTTGTGGTCACACCGTTTACTTTTTATAGTCGGTACACATGCGGAAAGTATTATCTGGTTTCAGTACAAGAATACATGGTAAACTCCAGTCATTTTTACTCGGTTCTATGAAATCATTCTCCAGCAATACTATTTTTTCCCTAAACATTCCTGTTTGAGAGGGGTTATCCTATACGAATGCTGTTTCACAGGTGTGGAATCTAGAATTTCAGTGTCATGGCAGATTTTATTTGTTTTTGGTGGAACATCTGGGAACAAGTGCTCATATGCAAGTAACATTTGTTTTAGTTCATTCTTTTCTTGTGGCTGTAGATGTGAAAGTTTCTAGTCCAGATTATTTAGCATTTCTGAATTCTGAAGACTGGTTACGACAAAGTCAATACAGTCCGATTGCATTCCATCGTTTAAATTTTGACTGCGTGTGGCAGGTACAACTACACTGACTGCATAATTAGCATGACCTTCAGCATATTGATGTGCAAGGTTGTTTTTGTTTTCACCTCCCAGGAGTATTAATAATATAACTTAAATCATTTACTTTCTTTTCAACTGTGTAAGGACCATAGTACTTAGCCGGAAGAGGATTTTGAGGTAAGGGCAAGGGAGCCAGAACTCTATCACCAGCCTGAAAATTCCTTGATATTTTTGTCATACCTTTTTTATTTTTGAATGATTAGAGTGCAGATTAGTTCTTGCAGCTTTATAAGCCTTTGAGAGCTTGTATTCAAAATTAGAAACCTAGTCGAGAATATTAATTTCTGTATCTTCATTTGAAAGAAGTTTCTCTTTTAACAACTTTAATGGTCCACGTACAGTATATAAAAAAATAAAACTAGTTCAAAGGGACTAAATCCTAAAGATTCTTGAACTGAATCTGTTAGAGATAACAGCAAACAACATGAAATGAACACCTTCATCCCAATCTTTTCCAGTATCAAAATAATATGACCGAATCGTATTTTTCAAAGTTTGATGAAATCTTTCTAAAACCCCTTGGCTTTCAGGATGATAAGCAGAAGACTTAAATTGCTGGATGCCTAATTCGTGGATAACTTACTGGAAAATTTCAGGAATAAAGTTTGACCCTTAGATTTTGGGAAGGCCAAATTGTGTAAAAAATATCAAAGCTTTTACCATAGTTTTAGGTTAATATTCCTCAAAGGAATTGCCTCTACAAATCTTTGCGGACGCACACATTATAGTCAACAAGTATTGGTTGCCTCACTTCGTCTTATGTAAGGACCGTCACAGTCAACCATTATTCTGCTAAATGGTTCGTCAAATGCAGGAATAGGTTACAGATGAGCCTTAGGCATCTTCTGATTGGGTTTTTCTGTTCCGACTGTCACGGGTTCCGAGACTAAGTCTGATGACAAATTTACACAATGTAGAGGAGCATTAATAAAGCCGTATTCTACTCCCGAATAAGGAAACTTTCATTAGAAGAAGACTTCTCAAAAAAACGCAAAGTACCCGGTAATAAAAGACTCAGCGAAGCTCCTGTGTCCCTTAAAATTTAATTGGGATAGGATTGGCAGAATCACTAATAAGTGATACAGAACATTTTAACATGAATGGCTCATAATACGTCATAATAAAGTCAGACTAGGGTCTGTTTGACCCAACAAATGTATTGCTTTCAATACACGACCATGACTTTAACCTCTCAGAAATAAGAATATTTCGAATAACCCTGTCTTAATTCTATTATTTTTGTTCAATCTGTAGGAATCAGAAGTAACGTGCCATTTCTTCTTGCAATAGGTGCACGTAGGAAGAGATAATAGTCTTATCAGAAACTGTCTTCCTAAAAGTTGTACCAGTTTAAGATTTGGAAGCGCTTGTACGAGATTGAAAATTGCTTTTAACCAATTAACTGCTGAGTGGATGATTTACTAACAAAAGGATATTTTGTGAGTCAAAGAATAATCGTCAGCTGTTCTCACAGCCTCTTCCAAAGTTTCCACCTTTCCCTCATCAAGATAGGTCTTGATATTACTATTAATGGAATTCTTGAACTGTTAAACTAATAAGAATTGTCTAAGGTAACCATAAGCGTTATCAACCTCTTTTGAAGGGCACCACCTATCAAACTGTCGTGCCTTTTTCCATGCAAATTTGACATAAGTTGGGTGAGTTGATTTTCTACGATTCCTAAACCTTTGTCGATATGCCTCAGGTACCAACTCATAACCCTTCAAGATATATTCATTAGCCACATCGTAATCAGTACTTTGTTGTACTGACAGTGAAATATAAATATCACCAGCTCTGCTAATAAGTACACTTTTCAATAATAAACTCCAGTGCTCTCTTGGCCATCTCAAATTTTCTGCAATTTTCTCAAAATGAAGAAAATATTGATCTACTTCTTTTTCATGAAAAGAGGGCACTAACTTGATGTTTCTTATAACATCAAAACCTCACTTTGTGTGAAAAGTGGGGACTGTTCTCCACTTGCCAGTTCCAATTTTTTTAATCTCAGTTGAAATGCCCTATCTTCCTTTTCTCTTTCGCTCTGTATTTATCTATCTTTTTTTTTCTCTTAGCATTTGCATTATTCTATTTTCTCTTTCACTTTATCTCCCTTTCCTTTGACTGCAAAATGAAGTTATCTTTCTTCTTTCTGGAGTTGCATTTGTTTCTCTCTCCTCTTTCTCCAATTGCATTTGTTTCTCCTCTTTCTCTTTCTGCAACTACATTTGTCTCTCTCTTCTTTCTCCAAATGCATTTGTTTCTCCTCTTTTTCTGCAACTGCATCTCTCTCTCTCTCTCTCTCTCTCTCTCTCTCTCTCTCTCTCTCTCTCTCTCTCTCTCTCTCTCTCTCTCTCTCTCTCTCTCTCTCTCTCTCCAATTGAATGTATCTCTAATCTTTCTCTTTCTAAGCTGAAGCTTTCTTGGCTCTATTTCCATTTCGTGACAGAGCCAGATAGAGACGCACTAATCAAAACCAAAGCACTTTTATCCCAAATAATTCTTTTTTTACCAAATATTGGACCAAAAATATATTTTATTTCTTGTTTCGCTAAAGAAGCCTTCGCCTCCGAGGGATCATATGGCAAGGTGGAATAATTCATCCTTTTCCAAGGATTCTAACCTTTCCTGGGTAGGATTTAAAATATACTTCTCCACTTTAGATAACATTGTTAAAGCTTCACCATAGTTGTTTCAAATAAAATAAAAGCTGAGCTTGGAAACAAAGTGAATTAAAAATTTCAAAAACAACGGTTTCTGAAATCTTTAAGAGAAATTCGTATCTTAGAACGGCCCCACATTTTCTATTACGACCGGATGAGCACTTTGTATTTGCAGTGAATAAGTAATTTTAATAACTAAATTCCAGCTTAAATCAAAGCCTTTCGTTTGACATATATCAAAAGTAGCGTTTCCTGGAAATATTCTTACTTAATGGAATTCTCCATTCTAGAACAATCTTTTACTAAAATTATAATATAGAAAGATGTAAACACCAGGTAAGCTAGATACTTTTATCGGGGGATTCAAATAATCATGATCCAGACCCAAATAAATATATTTGCTTCAAGTGATAATGATTTTAACCCACACTCACAGAGACAATATTAGCTATGTATAATTTGTTTACCAAATAAAATGATCATTAGTGTCTCTACTCAGGAACATAACGTACTTGTTTTTTAACAAGGTCAAGTCCAAAATATAATTAAACATAACACACAATGATGTAGAAAAAAATAAAATTGCATAGCCAACCGGTTTCATGATCCTTTTCATCATACAGTTTCGCATCAAAAACAAAGATGATGATGGCGAGGAATATGATGACGATGAAAAGATGAATATACAAATGTAAGCTTCAAATATTCGATGTACAGCATATTATTTTGTAAATGTATTGGGTCCAGATATCACCAACAAAACCTAAGCCTGGAGTTAAATTTAAGGACATTCTAGCAATATTACTGGCGTAAAGCTAGGTCCACCGTACAACTATCCAATGAAATGTCTTAAGTTACGAATTATTTTTATTTTTGTAGATGCAATTACCGCTATTTTAATATTTTTGTTGATGATATTTATCATTCATTAGGTTTTTTGATCTCAGTTTCAGTAGCATTATATCACTATGCGAGACCTCTAATTCGGTATCAGTCCGAATATCATATATTTTCCGTATTCTTAAGTATGTACAGTAGCATTACGTCACTATTCTAGTCCTCTAATTCGGTATCAGTCCGAATACCATACATGTACCTTATTCTTAAATATGTATAGTAGTATTACATCACTATGCGAGTCCTCTAATTCGGTATCAGTACCTTATTCTTAAGTATGTAGAGTAGCATTACTTCACCATGCGAGTCCTCTAATTCGATATCAGTCTGAATACCATATATTTACCTTATTCTTAAGTATGTACAGTAGCATTACATCACTATGTGAGTCCTGTAATTCGAATTCAGTCTGAATACCATAGTGTTTCCTCATTCTTAAGTATGTACAGTAGCATTGCATTACTATGCGAGTCCTCTAATTCGGTATCAGTCTGAATACCATACATTTACCTTATTCTTAAGTATGTACAGTAGCATTACATCACTATTCGAGTCCTCTAATTCGGTATCAGTCCGAATACCATACATGTATCTTATTCTTAAATATGTATAGTAGTATTACATCACCATGCGAGTCCTCTAATTCGGTATCAGTCTGAATACCATACATTTACCTTATTCCTACCTCTGTATAATGGTCTTTCCCTTTACAAGGATTTCTCGGACTGTCTAGATGTCTGACGTCAGAAGCGATATACAAGTCTTTAAATCAACTAAAAGTCTCGGTGATAAGTCCATTCAGCTCAGTATCATGGCAAAAGACAACTAGTAACATCAGGTCTCACTGACAGTTTATCTGGTGAATTTTCATCCGACAATGACCTATTGCAGAAAAATGAGAATAATTTTACACTTAAGATACAAATAAAAACAAACTAATGATTTTTGTAGAAAGCATGCATGTGAGATTTTGACTGCGGCAATCAGGTTAATTCCTTATACAACTGGTGGCTTTTATTCTGAACCAACACTGCCACCAACCACTTTTTTACATTCATTTTTGACAGGAAAGAGCTATTTTGAATATTTTTCCGTGACAAGAGAGCTAAAAAAATCAGTATGTGCCTTATGCATGAATAAAGTTCACTAGTACTATAACAAATTAGCATACTTTTCATCACCCCTCAACCATCTCGATTTTTAGATATTTATCTCTGTAGCAGACATACGTAAATAAGTAAGCCAAGTCGGCTGTTCATTTGCAGCCCAAGTTACGCATTTGATCTTCAATGCTAGTCTAACTGTGACAGGCAGTCACCAAACAAGCCAACCCATTTTCAAACCTAACTGATAGTAAATCTAAACCACATTACAGATTTAGCTTCTGTGTGAATTTATAAATGCTAGGTTTATGATAATTAGGTTCATGCCTTCTACCTTAAACATTATTTCACCATGTACAGTAACATTACATCACCATGCGAGTCCTCTAATTCGGTATCAGTCTGAATACCATACATTTACCTTATTCTTAAGTATGTACAGTAACATTACATCACTATGTGAGTCCTCTAATTCGGTATCAGTCTGAATACCATACATATATCATATTCCTAAGTATGTACAGCAGCATTACATCACCATGCGAGTCCTCTAATTTGGTATCAGTACCTTATTCTTAAGTATGTACAGTAGCATTACACCACTATGCGAGTCGTCTAATTCGGTATCAGTCCGAATACCATACATGTACCATATTCTTAAATATGTACAGTAGCATTACATCACCATGCGAGTCCTCTAATTCGGTATCAGTCAGAATACCTTACATTTTCTTATTCCTATCTCTGTATAATTGTCTTTCTTTTTACAAGGATTTCTCGGACTGTCTAGAAGTCTGACGTCAGAAGGGATATACAAGTCTGTACATCAACTAAAAGTCCCGGTGATAAGTCCCTTCAGCTCAGTATCATGGGAAGAGTCACTAGTAACACCAGGACAATAAGAGCCTCATTCCAAAGAGAGGTTGCGGTATGTATGTTAATGAATTATGCTATTAAATTTGCAATAAGTCGACATATTACCAGTGACATCACTTAGGCAAATGTGTCTAAATGTTGTATCTGCAACATATAAAAGCCGTGTTTATATCATTCTGAATTGAAGCAGTCTGCGTTAGTGGATGAATTCTGAATGAGAAGTATCATAATTCACATATCAAAACTGTAATACTGAATACAAGGAAGTTGAAATAGTTTTCAACGCAAACATTGAACTTCACATACTTTTGAAGTTCATCAAGGAAACAAAAGACCATTTCATTAGGTTGAGGTTTGTTGTTAATGGCTTTGAGATGTCGAAGGTTTGGAAATTTTAAAAAGGCACTGAGAATACCGATGGCTAGGAGGGTTAGGGTCATGTAGGACATTAAACATTAGGGTCATGTAGGACATTAAACATTAGGGTCATGTAGGACATTAAACATTAGGGTCATGTAGGACATTAAACATTAGGGTCATGTAGGACATTAAACAGGAACATAAAGATGAGCACACTTAAGGATTTTTATCTTCCATTTTTTAATGATCCAACTCGTAACCTCTTTAAATGCATGTAATCTGAAATAGAAATGATTTTAAGTCGTGGGCTAAAGATTCATATAATATTTCGAGATAAAATATTGAAGCAATTACCTTTCAAGAGCACGTTCTATTGAAATGAATATGTATTAGGTACAAGGTGTCTACATGACATCAAGGAAGGTAACAACTCAGAATCTAAATAATTCCTTCTAGCATTAGAATTTGAGTTATGTCCCTTTACATAGCTTATCTGTCTTCAATGTCCAAAAGGTCAACGAAGCTACATAAAGAAATATATTACTATTAGACAACTCGAAGTAGTCTTAGTAAAATAAAAGTAGGTAGAGTGCTATAGACTTAGGATAGATATCTATTCCTTCAGGAAAAAAGAAATCAAAGTTTCTAATTAGAGAAATTTGAAGAGGTAGGGGAACAGTCTCAGTATCTAGTTTTAGATATCGATGGTCAATTCATTCTGACCCATTTATAAACACAGTGTGATCTATATCAAAGCATAAATAAAACAGTTGAGATAGGTCCTGTAAAATTTACATAAATAGTCATGGCTATGCTGATTCCAGTTTGAAGTGATCAGGTACATTGATGTTTAATGGCTGTATAATACATTAACCATTAATATTAGTTTGGTTGAAAAATCTTTTAGTCATGACACACATGCTAGATAAAAAGTTTGACGAGTCTGATAAATCAGCCCCAAATATATGGGTATCCTGTGTGACTCGGGTATATTCTTTCCTATCTAAAACTGTTTGTTGTCATTACATTGGTTCGTAACGCGTTCTTGTACATATTGATCTTTTTTCAGACACTGCTGCCTAGAATCCGGTGACTGCCAGTGTTCTGGGCAGTTTAGATTACGCTGTCGAATTATTAGCAGCAGGGAGGGTGAACAGACCACTTTTTAGAGAAGTCCTTTTTTGAAAATAAAGCTTCCTACAAAAACGAAAATACAAGGTTAATAACGCTAAACCGAGGCGTCTAACCGACTGAGATCTCTCTCTAGCCGGGTTAGCTAATTTTTGTTATTTTATCTTTGACGCTTGTGTTTTCAAAGTTTTCTGCGTCCTCGTTTACCTACCCGGGACACTCACTTTTGGTTGTCACCCTCCCTGCTGCTGTCTCTCTCAACCAAAAATTTTATCGAGACCTATGCGATATCGTGACCGAGGATCATGTAAATTTATCGTGATAAATCCGTGCCGAGTAGCTTACGCGTGCGAGGAGAAGTTTTTAAACTTAATCATATCCATGTCCCCTGAACACCAAATCTGGTGGATGTTTCTTAGTGTGTGGATATCTACTCCGAAAAATACAACTAAAAGACTGCAGTTATCTCTGATCACTTTAGGTATTTGCGTATATCGCTGAGTAACATATATAACATCGATGTTTTTGTGTCTGCCTCGGGCAAATATCCGAACTGGATTTGATTATTTATCTAGCATCACATCATCGTATACTGTAAGATTATTAATACAGCCATCGAGATCATCCACAGATGGAGCATCATCAATATCGGTGATAAAATCAATGCTATCATTACCATCCTCGTCCAAAAATTTTGCATTTTTTATTAAAATCTTTAAGCACATTGTAGCATCTCTGATCATCTACAGATGGTGCCACTAAATACAATTTATCCCACTTGAGCCATCTCATTATCAGGTTAAGCAACAATTGCGTCTTACCAGACCCAGATGGACCCATTATAATTGCTTTGATGGTATTTGGTAGCGCTGGATGATGCTTGATTGGGTCTTGCCTTCGTGTCGCTGAAAAATCAATGACATCCATTTTGTAGAAATATATAATAAATAATAGGAATTTATATTGTGTTCGATGCAGAGCACCCACCCCCACCATTCTATCCACTGTAAACTGTCGTGGGTCATTAGAAGAATACTGCCACAACATTACTGTGTTACAGCAAGCACAGTGACTATTTTGTTGTTGTGTCAGCGTCATGATAAATTCAATATCAAGATCTAGATCACGTTTACTTTTTTTGTCAGATTGCTGATAACCAGCTAATGTTTTCCTTACTATATTATCGCAATTGCTAGCAGTGGTTTCCTGAGTCATTGCGCAGTCTGTGATAACCCTCCGTACCTGAGACATTCTTTTGATTCTCGACACCGCTAGATAAACTAAATTTGACCATTCGATCCGATCATCGACAATCCAGATATTAGTATCTGAAATAGTTAATCCTTGTGACGAATGAATCGTTATAGCATATCCTAGAGTCCACGGAGATTTATCCATCGTTAACGCGCTCTCAACAGCACTCACAGGAACAACAACAATATCATTAAGAACGAGTTTTTGTTTCTCATTAATTCCAGGAATCTGAACTTCAATATTTTGTTTGCGTGTATCTGCTGGTCGATAACACAATTGCACAGGTAAATCTGAAAACGTTTCTTTATGTAACAGAAATAATCGCTGTTGAAGTGTATCACGAACTATCTTCCGACTTGCAACTATCAAATCAGCAAGCCTCCATAAATTCCAAAAATCATTCATAGGAGTTTCTGAAATTACTTCACGCATTATCTCACATTGAATCTTATCTGGCTGCAGTCTGATTAACTTTTTAAACTCTTTCAGCGGTTCATCAATAGCTCTATGATCATCGGTTATCTCCTCATAATAATCTACGAACTTTTTCAGCGATTCATGCGGAGATGATCCAGCAAAGGGTGGTGGTTGACCATGATCACCACACATGATATCAGCAGTATTTCTCGTCAATAGCTTATCAAGAAATATTTTTAATACCTCCACGGACACCGTGCATATCTTATCCCAGATAACGATCTTAGGAATATATCTCTCACCCGTTCGCTCAGGAGTCCATGCATCTCCTTTCCATCTAATGAAGCTGCGATAAGTATGAGATTTAACTCCTCGTTCGCTCATTTCTCTGGTGTTACGAACATGTAGCTTAATTACTTGTGTGTTAAAATTTGAATTCTTTTTATTTCATTTTTGTATCATTATATTTTATTATGACGATGATAATGTTCACGGGATCTGATATTTTTGAAACATCGTGTTTATTTAGAACGTAAATATGACTCTCGGCTTGCGTAAGCATTATTTTAGATTGCCGACTGGATAAACAACCGGCGTAAACGATTGGTTGTGGCCAAGGTCATTTTCTAAGCATATGTGATTACATCGTGTACTGCGATTGTTAGATGATGAAATAACCACGCGCTCTTCGTGCGCGTGCATGAAATGACGTCTTAGTTCGGTTTAAAAACACTTAGGTCCCTGTGAATTAGTCAGAGTCGTTCTTATACCTTGAGAAGAAGGTATTATTTTCCTTGTGATGGAATGAGTTTATTTTTCTTTACATCTATAGAGCTCGAGATGTGTCTTGTTATAGATGACAGCTATAGGAGTTCATCTAATTTTTAAATAATAATTTTTTTTCCCGGAGAACTACACAATTGGTTTAGGGCAAAGACATTCAGTGAAATTCATTCTAAATTGGAATAGTACAGTACAAATTGTGGTTCAACATGAAATTCTGGAACATTTGTGTAAGGACTTCACCTGACGTCATCATCCTCCATCTTGGAACATTATCAAGATTCGAACCTGGATTCAGTTAAAATTATTTAGTGATAGGACATGTATTTTTTAAGTACTACGATAAATGTTTGGATTGTCCTCACAAACTGTAAGTTCTATTTTCTATTTTCACCTTTTCACCGTGTTTTCTAGGGAAATAAATTATTTTTGTTAAACTTACAAAGCTTGTTGTCTTCACTCTTTTCTTTTGTTACTTTTGAACAAGCCGATACGTAACACTGGCAAGCTGGTGAGTCGGAGTTAGTACAATCATATCAAAATTCCGAAAAAAAATTGCACGTGTTGTTTTACCAGAGCCTCTGGGTCCATTGAAATAAACTGTTTTATGTCTGGCCACAGGATCATGTACCGATGGTGCTGATGAAAGTTTTGACATCTGTTTATTTTTATATATGTTTCCTCAGACCGTAATCAGCAGATTCAGAATAACTAAGAATTTTTTCTCGTTTTATTCTCCATTCGCCCCATGATGCATCAGCGCCGATATGTAATTGTTTTAGCAATCCTGCATTTTTTAATTAATCTAAAATAAATCCGTGGTGACTCTAACCGCGGTATTAGGAAATCTGTTTATCATCGATAATAAGTTTATCGAAAGGTACGCGAGCATTGAAGATCTTAAATGAGTAAATTGTGATGAGTCACCATCAGTGTATCTTACAACTGAACCCAATTTAGTTCCGTCCGATCAGTAAGCATTATTCCGACTTATAAATGTACCTCTCTCTGTTGTATCAGCAATTATGAAATCAAGTTCGGCATCGTCGATAATTAATCTTGTACAATGTCGTTTATGATCATATGATCCTCCTTTTGTAAATTTACCAATTGTTTTTCTGCCAAGATCTTTTGCAAGTTTATTTCAATATTCAATTTCATCGGGATTGCGCTCAAAGATCTCGTCGAGAATAGATCTTTCAACGACAGATACGATATTATTGATTCACTTACGGTTAACGATATCAATATTTTTACATCAAGCATATATCGTAATAACACTATTGGAGCACAACCGCGTTCGCTAAAATGCTTTCCAATCCAAACAGCGGCAACCGGATGAAGGTTTCTCGATGCAAACTTGCATGACTCAATACATGCAAATCCAGTTAAGTCAAAATCTGGTAAGGGTCCATTTATCGCAACTCTGGTCATCTCGTGTGTTGGATGTCCAAATCTTTTGAAATACTCAGAACACTCTCCCATTCCAAGAAATCTTCTAGGATAACATGCAACCATATCAACTGAGATACATCTTTATAATCGTATTTAGTATTCCAGAATCCGCCGTGTCCGTACTCCACACAACTGTGTTGGGCATCTTCAAGAAATTTTAACCGTGTTGGCCTCCATGAATTTTCCTTCTGAGCAAAGTGATTAGCAACTGACGGAACGGTGATGCAATTACTGAGTAGTACTGACATCATTATCGTTCGTGTATTTCAACGCAAAATTTTTCATTTCGTTATAAAGACATTCTGTACGATAAATATCTCCGTTAGGCCGTACAAACTGATCATGATTTACAGATTCTGAACTTTGAAATAACCAGGGTCACTCTTACTGATATTTTTGATAAAATTTAACAGTTCGGTTTTGTGGAAATTTTGTTACGTCCAACGTCCACGCTTAAGCATTATGATGAACGATCTCTATCGGAGCTCCTTTCGATTTACTATACTTCAATTCGTATAAAACTTCCCCCGTTAACGTCTTCACCGTTATTGGGATTTTTAATTATTTTTTCCAGTTCAGCAACGTCGTTGATAGACGCTCCGATATATTTACCTGTTTCTACCCACTTATTTATTGTTTTACATCGTAAATCCGTTAAACCGTTTCCTCGTTTCGCGTTTGTAAAGTGGTCTAGAACTCATTCAGCAACACAATTCAACGTCGAAAGTTTCATCGTCAAGAGGTCATCAACGCTAGGTTTATCATTCAGTGGATATATAGCATAAACAACTGCCGTCACGGGATATGCTCGCTCATAATAAGGTCTATCAATTCCAGTCAGTATTCCTGGTTTTGAATTTTCACTTAACGTGACAATATTTCCAGCGCGATGTGATTCTTGAATAGGGTCACGTTGGTCACGGATGATCCAGGTTACATCAGCGTCGTCTACCGCAACGATAAATTTTATTCTCGGAATATATCTTTGTTTGTCTAGATAATTAATAATTGTCCTTGCTCACTTGTCATTCATTGTAGCACCGACGTCTTATATAATTTTAAATGTTGAC
Organism: Megalonaias nervosa; assembly: GCA_016617855.1. Lineage (NCBI taxonomy): Eukaryota > Metazoa > Mollusca > Bivalvia > Unionida > Unionidae > Megalonaias > Megalonaias nervosa. Next base: position 14,471 of record JAECUM010029472.1, read on the forward strand.
CACACATGACCCGCGCCATTGTTACGAAACTCTCTCTTGGCTTCACGGATACGGTTGATGAAAGTCTTATTCGTCAAATCAACATCAACTAGAGCTCGCCTCGGCAAGTCAGGGGTTATTCTGTCAAGATCGAATCTAGCTTTAGAGGGCTTAATCGCAGATAATCTTGTAAATTCCTCCATGTTATAAGTAAGGCATATATATATATATATATATATATATATATATATATATATATATATATATATATATATATATATATATATATATATATATATATATAAATGAGGTTTATTAAATTGCTCCGACAGGCAACGAAACAATCGCTACTTTATGTCGATGATGATAAAAACATCCGGAGTTATCACGCGAATACGAAACAAAAAAGATTGTGAGTTCACGTGTAAGAGAATTGAATTTTTTTTATGTGCGATTGTAAAACCCCTGACTTTGTCAAGGAGATTGTAAATACCATGACGGAGTCCTTGACTTTGTCCCTGACAGAGTTAGGGGGGATTGTGAAAGTGAAATATTTATTTTTATAGTACGTGAAATATTTATTTTTGTTCAAATTTTAATATTTATAGAGAACGAGATTATAATATTTATACAGATTCAGATTATAATATTCATTTTTATCCTGATTTAGATTATTTTATTTTTTATTCTGATTCAGATTCAGGTTATTTTTTTATATTTTTTTTTTTATTCTGATATGAATTATTATAGTAGATTTTTAAAAAATCATTCAGGTCAGGATCTCACATACAAACTTATTGGCAAATGTTCTCCTCTTAATTCAAGCAAGTTTCCACTTTGGTCAGTAAGTCTGAAATGTATCCGTGACAATATCGGATTATGGCATCGTTGATAAACCGGATTAACGGGTACTGACACAATTAAAAACCCAGGCGGAACTTCGGGGGTGAGTGAATATAGGATATATTCTTGCTGTGCTTGTCAGGATTTTTCACGATCTACTTGATAGCTGCGATCGATTGCATCACACACAAGATTAACTGCGATCGTTGATGTAACATTGACAAAACCTGGTGATACATGACGACATCCGCCGTCTGGATCATTGTTATGTTTGAGAATACTTGGAGGAGGGGATATTTTTCTCCATGCATCAATGATTTTGGGATAGTATTCATAGATAATATCTTTGACGTTTTTTTTCAGTTCATCGTCGTTAAATCCTGGTATTATGAATTTTGTTATATCCTTCTTGGCTATCCGATAATTTGTAGCAAATAATTGTTTAATGTTATACTTTCGGCAGTTGCTGTTTCAATATAACCCGAATAACATACTTGATGTCGGATGCAACCTGGTTTAGATGTTGTATCGTTGCAATGATCTACTGCTTTGTATAATCGTTGTAATAATGTGTAATACTGAAAAACAAATTTCAGAGTTTTTTGCTTATACTTTGATGTTCATTTTTGATGGCGTCGGAAAATGAATTAATAAACGGTTCATCGATAAATGGAATTATATCTTTATTTATGTCAAATATGGCTCTTGCTAATTTAGAAAGTCTTGTACCATCAGACGCAATAAAATAAAATCTCTCATCGGTGTCAACGTTATCTGCTTCCACATACCTCCATGAAATTCTTTTCGATACTTTGGAAGGGAAGAAAATATTTGTTTGTCTGAAACGTAGTCAGACCGTTGAGGCTGCGGTCGTGCTGGTGGTTGTACTTCTGGCCATCCTAACACAGTTTTGATCGACGACTGAGATATATCTACGGCATAATCTGGTGTCGATATTTCAATGGCCGCCGATAACGTTGGCTCATGAACCGTGATAGCGATTTTGGATTCTTTACCTGTAACAGATTTAATCCTGCGTTGGAATTCACTATTGATCTATTCTATTTGATAACTGCCCGTAGAATACCAACAACATTCCAGTCTGGAGTTCCATCGGGTTTATTTTTATACGAAAACACTAATCAGTTATTTACTTGCAATCCACCAAATGACTTTGACCTAATATTTGGCCAGATGTAATATACTCACAATTGCGATAACGCTATTTCTTTGGCTGGAATTGCCGTTGGAAAGCTAACGTCAATCTCATGATTGGTTGAGCTCGCTGATATCATCGTGGTTGTTGTTGGTGTTGTATTAGCGACGATTTGTTCTAGCAATTATTGCGACATTATTATTTTAGTCCTGATTTTAAATCAGGGATCTAAAGACGTATCTTTGTTCCTGATATAATGAGGGGAATTCTACCTTGACAGAGTCTTTGTCGGAGACAACGGGATCTGGATTTCCAGTTGCTTCATAGTAAACCTCAATAATTTCTGCGAATTCTTGATCTGATATTATTCCATCATTGAGCCCTGATGATATCAGCGATGATAATTTGGCGTGCGCGTGTGTTGCCGCTGATAGCAACGTTGTATACTCGTGTAATTTATCAGCCGCACACGTAGATATCTTTTTTGCGATGATATTAAGAATACCAGCAACACCGGTTATAACTGCAACACCAATTCCTTTTACTGGTGCTATAATGAATGTGGCCGATAATGATCCGATTATAGTTGCTGTTCCAGTGACTACGGCAGATGCAGAATGTACAATTATGTCAGTAACAACGACTGGTCTGCGGTATTGTTTTTGTTTTACTGTCTACTCATCAATGATATTGTTCAGTTGGGTCTGCAACAAACACGCTTGCTCGTATCTGTAATGTTGCGCTGCAACACCACGTTGAAAGTCAATCGATTGGTTCATTATATAATTTAAATAGGTGGTAGTTTAGCGACTAATTCAAGTCACCAATGGTACAACACCTTTATCTTCGTGTTCTACCACAAATGTTGCCTCGTCGTTTTCACCCAATATCACTAACATAGATCCAGACGGAGTCAGGACTGGAGAACACCGTGAAATCGTGGTAGATATTGTAAATGTTGTAGTGCCGAGTACTGAGAGCCTCTATATGCCGGTAACCTTAGCGGTATGTTTGATGGATTCATTAAGTGGTGTCCATAATGTTGATCCAGACGCTACTGTATGTTCTACATGATCGGTAATCTATTTGATGTTAGAGAGTTTAATGTCGATGACTGCTGGACTTCCAAAAAATTCAATAATAGCTCTATTTGTGTTTCTACGAAAATTTACAAACGCGGTTACATGAGTGGCAAATTCAGATCTAAATATGGTCATTCCATCATTGATTGTCATCAACGAGGTTATCATCGAGATGTTGCTACTGTCGACGTATTTCTTTGTTGAGGCGTCATCGTTTGATTCTGTTTCTCCAAGACCAATAATTTTATTATTAGCCATATTGAGAGAACCAGTCATTGTATCATCGGTTGATAGTAAACGATCATTGATCTCAGTTCTGATCGTGGCGTTGTTGCTGTCTACGTATCCTTTTGTTGCCACATCATCGTCTGATTTTTTATTCTCTCACATTGATAATTTTATTTCTGCTCATACTGAGATCGCCATATATAATATCTCCAATTCTTCTGATGCGTCCAGTAATCTCTCCCATGAGTGTTAAGATTGATTCCTCCGAGTTTTTAATTTTACCGTTTTTAGCAAACACCACTAAGTTATCTTCGGTCGCATCTGCAACTCGCAGAATAATATCTGTCAACAGGATATTGCTCGGCTTTAATCGTCCTTATTGATCCTGAAAACAAAAACTTCATTTTGGTCTACATCTACGAGACGCAAAAGATTAGCCAGCTGATCCTTGACCTGGTCAAGGGTTGCATACTTGGATAATTCACCTTGGGGCTTGCCCCGAGCAGATCTTCCGTAAATATCTACCATTGTATATTCACTAAGACCCGTTTAAAACAACAGTGGACAGCTATAACGTCTGGTGGTATACTCGTGCAGGACTTTATGAGGCGGCGTCGTTGACGATGTCGACACAGCGTCGAGCACAGCGAGTACTTCACGGCTAGATATTGGCGGATCATTTATTGTCTTCGTTGGTAATGTTGAATACCATAAAGGGGTGTTTTTTGAAGTCCGCCGACATATTTTAAAAATTCTCTTGATGCTGCCAACCCATACGAATCGAAATAAACAACTCCACGTGGATTAATCGCGTATGCAACCCAATGAGTACCTGGACCAGAACTTCCATCAAGATTAATGACACCGGTTTCAAACGGTTTGGTTGTTGTGATAATTGATCACGCATAAAACACCTCTAAAGGTTTTGATTTTAATTTTTCAGCAGCATCAAGTAAATCAAAATTGGATATGGGAAGTATCAACGATGTGTCCCGAGCAGTCTTAGACCCTTCCCCGTGGATTGACCGTACCATGAATGAGGGGTTCCTGGCAGTCTTAGACCTTTCCCTTTTTTTTGAAGTATTTAGTCCTTGGCCTGTTGCTTTCTTTAATGCCATCCCAGCAGCAGTTCCAACGGCACCAAGTGCAGCTGTTTTTGCAACAGCTTGGGCTGCAGCGGCTAGTAAGGCTGGTATAGCTGCAAGAAGTGAAATATACCACCCGTCTTGGCGATATCTTTCATGGCACCCGCAGAAAGATTAATTCTAACGCTGGTCTTTGATCGTTTGGCGTCAATGAAGTGCCTGAGTTCACGTTCTTTCAGTGATAGTTTATTTGAACCACCTGCGATCTCTTCTGATTTCAGCAATATTTTTGTTCCACAGTTCCTTTTTGATACTGATTGTAGCTTTTTAATCTGACCAGGAGTCAGACTGACACTAACATGATGATATGACGTTATAATATCATAGACGATTAAATTGCATATTTTCTACTGGGGTATTAATGATTCTCATTCGTCCGGCAACACCTTCAAGCAACATTGTTTTGTCTGAGAGTATAACAGCGATTGCTCTGCAATTAGCAATAACTCATCTTTCAACACGTGCTCGAAAGTGTATATCAACGACGGACTGTCTAAATAAATCCAGGAGTTCCTGCGAAAAGTAAAAAATCGGATACAGTGTTGTAAAATCTAGTTGTGATATTTGTAGACCAGAATCAATATTTTGATCACGTCCCATGAATGTCATCAAACGATGATATGCACATGCTACATGATTGTTATCAAAATTCAATAATATATCTTCGGATGGATCTTAATGTCCGTTTACTTTCAGTGAAACTTCAGTAATACCAAGTTTGTCAAATATTATTATACTGTGTGTTTGTGAGTTTACTCGTTCAGTATTTTGGAAAGCAACAAATATATGTCGCGGCGCAGAGACACCTTATTGTGATGATATCTGCCATGTGAATAAACTATTAATTGTACTTTGAACACTATCTGTGGTGATCGTCAACCATGATAATATTCAGTTACCACCTGAGTCCATAAAAGAGAGCAACCGTTGTTCCTCAGCTAGTGATGGTATCATTGTTGACATCCACAATAAAAGTTTTGTCAGTATTACTTTAGCTGCATCACCGATAGGGCGCCAGATTGCATCATCGTCGGTAGCCTTTCTTACAAGTACAACGGTAAGCTTGGCTCCAAAAATAACCTTTCTGACATTTCTGCAAAATCTAAAGATATGTGACAGTGGAATTGCGCGTGAAAATCTTCTACTTGCATCTTTCAGCATTGACTGACGCGCTGCGAATCCTAAGTTAAATTCTGGATTAGCACCATGAACCACCGACCACCCATCAGCGTGAGCGGCGTCGGCAGGTTTCTTGGTCGTCTTATATTATACTGTCTGTTGTCATTGTGGTCAGAAGTATCCTTTACCAACATCATTGGCGGACCAGCTGATCTCGAGTAATCATCGCTGTATCATGCAAGGCTAAGTATCGTCGTGGCAACATCAATGTTTTCCAGGCATGATTCAATGTTTCTTCCGTCGATGCTATACGTAGCACTGTTGAACAACGCCATGATTCAATTATTAACAAAACCAACCCTAACATCAGCTCCATATTCAGTATCATCTGTTTTTAGAATTTCACTTTCTACTTCAATAAATGCTTCAGCGGTAAGAAATATCTGCTTGTATCCTGAACTTGCAGTTCAATTCGCCCACGCTGATTTGGCTCTCCTGCGTCATAAGAATGATATTGATAATCACGCACAGATTCATCTTTGAGGACTGGCGCATCCATGTCAAATGCGGGATCAGATACACGCTTGAACATCTTTATTATACTTGTTATCGTCTAACACGAAGACCACTCCCTGCTATCAGAGTAGCAGTTATATCTTTTTTTCTTTTTTTGATAGGGGTACACCAGCCAACTCTGCTAGTTTTTGATTTGCAGCTTGATTTATTATTTTACTGACACCTGCTGACATAACTTCAGTGCTGGGCAATTTTACTGACTGAGGTTTTCGTCGTGTTCATCGTGCTAGTCTATCTTTGATTGCTGAGAATGCTTTGCTAGCAACATCACCAACAGTACCAATATCTTTGTCACGGACAACGTCAATAGCTTTCATTGATAATTGTTTTGCAATCGGCATTGCTTTTGCGGCTATCGTTTTGAATAGATCCTGAACAACATCACCGAGTCTATCTCTGTATATCACTTTATAAGTTGTGTTACGTGTAGGCTCGTAAAAAAGTAACAAAAGAAAAAGGTGAAGCCAACAAGCTTTGTAAATTTAACAAAAATGATTCATTTCCCTAGAAAACAACGTAAAAATCTGAAATAGGACTTACGGTTTGTGAATATAATCCAAATATTAATCCTAGAATTGAAAAATATAAGTCCTATCACTAAACAGTTCTAATTGAATCCAGGTTCGAATCTCGATGACGTTCTAATATGGAAGGCGATGACGTCAAATGAGGTCGTTGTACTGACGGCAACAGATCCTCGATTGAATCACAGTTCATAATGTTTCCATTTAGAATTTCCAGAATAAATTTCCACTGAATATCTTCTCCCAGAACCTTTATAAATATGAAGCACTTGTGTAGTTTTCTAGAGAATGAATTATTAAATTCCAAAAAATAGACGAACTTCAGAACAAGCTGGAATCAACAATTAAAACCTCTTGAGCCCTCAAGGTTTAAAATACGACTGAATAGATCTAGTAGAAAATGGCTGTTTTAAGCCTCGATTTTAGATCACATGGTGGCTCACGTGACGGGCTACGTGATTTACTAATTTGAACAGCGCAATAAAAAAAATGCCACTTATCACGTAGGCAAGAAAGAACTTAGCGAATCTTATTATAAGATTCAATAAAAAAAAAGTTGTTTACAAGTTAGAGCTATCACGCAAGCAGATCGTGACCTTGGTAATAGCCAATCGTATTCACCCGATGTTTACAAGATCTATGAACCAGGGTGAGCCAAAAATAATGCTGAAGTAACCGTTATAATCTAATCGGGTCAAGCCAATTTTCCGAAAAGAGACTCAAATCCAATGAAAATTATCATTACAATAAAATGTAATGAAACAAAATTAAAATAAAAAAGAATTTAAAACTAACACACAAGTAATTAAATAACATATACGTAACAGTTGACAATCGCGAATTTATCACCCTGACCATTATAGGTCCACTTTGAGCATTATGTATGATCATCTTATTTTCTTGTCACTGACCTAATTGCATACCCTCAATCACTGCGGTAATCATCAACAATTTCAACAATGAGGGACCGATAAACATTAATGTCCATGATACAGCCTGTAAATGATCTCTGACAAATAGCAGCTGCTTTATTAATGATTTCTGTGGAATTATTGCCGGCTCGTTTTCCGCCATTTAGAATTTCTAATCCATCAACATCGGCAACGACGTTATTCGTACAAAGTTTATCCAGGACACCGTTGGACAAACTACTTCCAGTTTTTTCGTATGATTCTTTATTACTTGTTGCTAAGTCTGATTCCATTTCATGTTCTTTTATTTTTTTTTATACTCGTTTACTTCCTGTTGAATTTGACAAAATTTTCATCATCACGTCTAACCTGCTGAATATTATTGGCGACGCGATATACAACTAAAATCTAATTGTCACGGTTCAGAGTTTTAAGATAGTCGGGTTGTACATACTTATGTATTTTATCGTATCCATAAACGGCAATATCGTTTATTTGGTCTGGATCCCTGATAGCGTGAAAACCTGACGACGTAAATTTATCTATTGTATTTACTATTTTTGGCGGCGGCGATGATTGTGGTTGAGGAGGTTGCAAGGGTGGTGGTAGAGTTGTTTTGTCTGTTTTTTTTTCTTACTTATTGTTAAGGCTGATTCCCTCTCTCGTCTAACTTTTTCAAGTTGCATCTTCATTTCTTCTTCTTTTTGTCTCCTTTCTCGTTTTTCTCGTTCAATATACTCAACTGCTGCCTGGTTAAAAATGTTAAACTCGTTAACATCTCTCTCAGATCTAATTTGCCGAGTATCAGGATCGATGCGAGATACATCCTTAACCCAATCGGCAGATTTCAGAGTGTTAACATATTCGGGTTTTACATACCTATCTTTATAACGATATCGAAACGCGGCTATACCAAATAATTGGTCTGGGTCCTTGATGGCGGCAATACCTTCAAGCGTAAATTTATCTGTAATATTAGTTGTAACTTTTGGAGGAGGCTGAACTTCAGGTTGTGGTTGAGGAGGTTGCTGGGTTGGTGATTGAGCTGCTTGAAGACGGCCAGCAATATCAACAGGCAGTGTTTCAAGAGTTTGTTGTGCTGCCTCAGTTGCTGTAAGAATTTTCTTTGTTGGTTGGACAATTGGTTTAAATAACTGTTCTGTACCCTCTGTAAATTCCACCTGAGACACCTGACGCGCTTTTAGTTGTTGCTTAAGAGAATCACGGACGGGGAGATATTTCTTAATTGCTTCTAGCCGCTGTCGAGCTAGTTTAGTTGCACGAGATTCCATGGTTAGCGTTATTATTAATATGATGATTTAATTACACCACTACTACAGCAGCAGGGAGGGTGACAACCAAAAGTGAGTGTCCCGGGTCGGTAAATTAGGTCGCATAAAAATTTGAAAACACATCCGTCAAAGATAAAATAACAAAAATGAACTAACCCGGCTAGACAGAGATCTCAGTCGGCTAGAGGCCTCGGTTTAGCGTTATTGACCTTGTATTTTCATATTTGTAGGAAGCTTTATTTCCGAAAAAGGACTTCTCTAAAAAGTAGTCTGTTCACCCTCCCTGCTGCTTTATGACTTCCATTTTGCTATTTGAAACGATGTTGAGCTGTTATAATAGTTCAATGAAGAGTTATGCATCACGTTAGTCACATGACATGTCCACAGTCACATGATCAAAACAACCGTTTTGAACCAGCGGAATCGCCTCTGACTGGTTCATAGATATAAATGGAACAGACGAATATCCACTAATCGAGAGGATTAATTCAGTTAGTGACCTGAGGTAGAGTTGTGTGTATTTTGTAGTTGTCAAACATCGGATTTGATACAGGATTATGCTAGATATCTTATTTAACCGATCGTAACTAAGGAACCGTTTCAAATAGCGGTATATAAAAGCGATCGATTTGTTGCAGGCAAATCTGTCTGCAGTGTCTACGAAACGGTGAGATCAGACTCCAAACCACACCACATACAATTACAAGCATGGACACCTAATACCATACAAAATTCAACTAAAACAAAATAATCATGTGACATGTATGGCCTTTCATTGAAAATGGCAAATAGGGTCTTACAAATGTATTGAAAGAGCACCAATTTTTAGAGACCAAATGACACGTTATGGAACTACTAATCTGTACTTTGATATATTTGGCTTAAAATCTTCTTCAGTACAGAAATTCACTCCAAATTCACTTGCAAATATAAATTCTAATTTCAAATATGATTTCTATTTATTAATTTCTTTTGGGAGAATGGTGATATTCTATAATTAGCTAATTAGGCAATTTGAACTTTGAATTCTGGAAGTCGATCTGCATAATTTGAACGTGAAATGAACCAATTCCTCTCAGAGGAAAACTAACTGGTGTATTAGGCACCCCTATTGTTAATTTCGGTGTATAACACAATATAACACTGCGAAAATAATGGTCATTTCTAACAAGGATTTATGCAACAATAAATATTGAATGTTCAGTCATATTATTCTAATTAGAAAATATAGGACCACCACTAAAATCCTTGCGTAAAATGAGTAAGAGTAAACATTGGCTACCAGATGATGTATGGATGCAGAAAAGTTGCAACGTACAAAATAATGTAGTTTCATGTGTGATGGAACAGTACGTAGATATTATTTTAATGCCAAGAATAAATCATTGTACGTTAAAATGCGTTATATAAACTTTTTATTAGTACTCAACTGCGCATGAACATTTCGCATAGGCAAAACTGGAGGCAACTCCAATATACATATTGACTCCAGAACAAAGATGGCGGACATTGTACAGTACTTATATAAAATCTAACATGACACAGAATAAAAATATCGTTTGTTAGCTGTCCAGAATATTCATTGGACTAAACATAGTACTGAACATGGCCTCAAAATGTTCATCTGCACATGAATATTGATGTAATTTTTAGTGTAATTGACAGGCATTCAAGAAATATAACTGGACGGTGCAAAAATAAATGTAAGCGATGGCTTACATGTACATATTCGACAAGGAAATGGTACAAGTCAGTAAATCACAACACACGCAGACAATTCCACAAAGTTAAAAACTTGAATGCATCTAACTTTATGAGCATACATTGTAGGCAGCTATCGTACGAATATAAACCAATAGTTGTGAGAAACAGTTGCGGTATTCGTTTAACAGCTTTTTTGCCTCTCAGATACAAGACACGACGAATGAATACACTTGAACAAAGAAAGTTTTTTTCAAAGTCACCGGATTTTCAAGAAAAGACAGCATTTATTCTGGAAGAGGAATAAAATTCAAATCCTAAATCAATATTTGCAATATCTGATGTGCAAATAGTATCGTCTGAAATCGTAGTGGTCAAGATTCGTAACAAAGTAAAGTGTAACTGAACGTGGTTATCTTAAATTAAATATTAATATTTGTTCTAAATTGAATACTGACATAATTTAAACAAAGTCTATTAAATCCTGACTGACGAATGCTTTCCACCTTAAATGTCATCAAAAACGTCCAGACGAAAATTATTGATCGCTATTGACTTTTACAATGACGTCCAGGTACTAAACCGAGACAAAAAGGATACCTTGCTTTGTTTTTCGACATGCGCAGTTTTCATTGTGACATCACATGGCGCAACATCAAAACCGGTTTATATTGAATCACACCTTTAGGCTGACCGCTTCCGAAAATGTCCACATACTTTAACATTGATTTTACTATATATATTTCTCGGAGTGTGTATATAATGGCCTTCTAGTGAATATGGATGTATCAAGATTGCAATAAAGTGAACAATCGCTATTTAAACCTACGTGTCATAAAAATCCAAAACATTACACCCATTATTGAAAAAGTCTCTACTGAACGCCGCCCACAAGAACTGTATAACTTGTACTTTGGCAAAATTCTACAGCAACAGAGCAGTCAGTGGTAATCAGTCATCCAATATAGATACAGTTGATACAATTTGATGTAAACGAATTATACTATGCTTTTAAATTCAATCAATCATTTACCAACGTTCAGCTAATTTTACTGACGTTTTCATTAATATTTCTTCTACAGTTTATGGTGAAATTGTTAAAGGTTGCAAACTGGACCTATGTAACCGCAGTTTTTACACAGACGATGCCTACGGAACTTTGGTCATGGCAACCTGGCTGAAATGGCTGCAGAGGAGGAAATATGTGTCCACACAGTCGGATCCCTGTCCTACACTGAGGCGCCTTCTTCTCATGTCAACGGTCTGATCAATAAATTGATCACATCGAAGCGGGAGGCCAATATCAGTATCATTGGAGTCATCTTCTTCGGTCGTGGACCATCTGGAAAGACCTTCCTTAGTGCGCTGAAGGACAACAGGGATGTTCAGGTAATATAATTGATTGTTGCGGAAGATATCGAAGAATATTGGAATCTGCTCGCGTCTGAGAACAAGCTTCCAAACGGAACAATCCTAGTGTGTCCTAAATCCAAATACCTGCCCAGGTTTGATCAATACTACAATGATAAAATACAGTACTTCAACGCACCTCCTATCGATCCTGTAGATTCAATGTTTATTCAGTTCAAATCAGAAAGGAAACGGTTGCCGGCACAAGTTGACAATAACACAAGAAGTGCAAATGTATTTTCCATTATGGATGCCGTCTATACTCTGCCAAATGCATACAGAAACGCGTACTCTGACAGATGTGGCACGTTGTCGGGAATATGAAAACAGAGTAGATTAATGGCAGCAGAAAGATGATGATGTTCGCAGTATAAACGGACAGTACAGCGATATAGACCCTAATAATTTGATATAGGTGCTACAGCAAGTCAGTCTGTTTGTGAGAGACAACACGGAGCTGGAAGTCTTTCCATACGCGTCTGCTGGGGTGAGGAAAATTATATACTCAATGTTCGTGAAATATGTTCTGTTATGAAGCAAGTTAGAAAGCTCTTTAAGTAAAATATTCTTTCCTTGAACAGCTCCTTTGCTGCCTCCTAATTGTTTTAATTTGCGTTGGTAGTTGGCCTCAATTTTATCTACTCATGGAAATTCACGTAGTAATACATGTATATATTGTACGACGGGGCATAACACAGAGCAAGATCTCCATTAATCTGTTTTCCCATTCTAATTTCATTCTTTATCTAGATTTCTTTTATATTTAAACGTTGTTATAATTTTAAGAAAGCCCCATCTACATCTCCTTTGTCACCACCATAGCCTATTTAGACTTATTTTTCCTGACACAATATTTCTTTCACAAAGAGATGTTATTCAGTAATGTTCGCTTGGTTGTTTTGAATATTACCGGTACAATGTCATGTTTGCTCATAAAGATGATACTCCTTTGACAGGCTGGAATGGTTATGTCTGACTCACATTTCTCCGAATATGTTACATAATGGACGCCGTCGATTTGCAAGTGAACGTGTTCCCAGAGCTTGACGTCGGATCAGTATCCCTATGCCTATGTGGACGGTGTCCAACTTTTGTTAGGAATCTTTTCAACTCACGAAGCTTCCACAACTGATTCGTTTGGCTGCGGAGATTTTAAAGACTTCTCTGTCCAAGGCATAATTCCCGAAGTCTTTCTGTATGCCCTTCAAGTCTCACGCCAGCAAACAGGTGTTAGTTTTGGAGCAGTAGTATTTAATGATTGTAAGAGTGCTTCATTGTTCGATGAGCGACAGAATTCCCGACGACAAAGCCAGAGATTGGGCAATCAGCGGACAGTCCATTTGCTAAATGCCGTTCTGGCATTCTGAAACAAGCCACGGACAAACTCTGTATCAGCAAAGGTTTTGCTTGTCCAGAGTACTTCAAGAATACAACACAAGTTATTAGGAATATAAGAAATATTGAGCTTAGTGGTGTGGGAGTAAAGTTTCGTTTTTTTTTGACGAAAATGGAAATGGAAACGTTGGCTTTGAAGTTCTCAGTATCAAAATCGTCTGGGACCGGCCTGCCCAATTACCAACCAGTAAGTAACATATTTCTACATTTCATACATATAAGCTCAAAGTTTGTTTATCTGGGTTTCGTAAGATGCCATTTATCTGTAATTTCTTGAACGCAGAACATATTAAATTGATGTCCTTGCATACGAAAATAATTCAGACACGCGAGAACTCAGCAAGCAGGATTGATTAAATTTGTTGCTGAGATTAGAAAATAATGTATACTTAAGAAGTATCTCAAAATATTAATAAATAAACATTTACTGAGCTGATATAAAACACAAATATTAACCTATATATTAGACCCAGCGAATTATAAGAACTGATATGTTAATCATATTGTTACAATATGAATTCAGCATAATTATATATATTACCATTTCGTTCCAGTCTGTATTGTATGTCCCAAATACTCATCAGAATATGTCTCTCTACCCTCACCTTTTCTATCCCCAATACAACCACCATTTTGAATTCGTATTGGTACTGAATCTCTTAATTTCAGTTTACTTCTGTTTTGTTAACAGTGCGCTATTGTTTCTGTATATTAAACGTGTAATTTATTTAGCTTCTGTAAAGGATACTATATTAATAAGTATTGTTTAATACGTGTGTGTGTGTGTGTGTGTGTGTGTGTGTGTGTGTGTGTGTGTGTGAGAGAGAGAGAGAGAGAGAGAGGTCTTAATCTAGAGTACATGAACGCTACTTGTGTGCTCATTTTTCTTCATGTATTTGCTCCAATTGTGTTTGTATATCGCCATTGTTTTTTGATAATATGAATAATTGAACTTAATAGTTAATAATGATGATGCCGATTACGACAAAGCATTTTCTGTTTGTATTGGTCACATTTTGAAAAAGGAATCGGTAACGACAATGTCAAAACTGCGAAACAAGCTCAGTTTAACGCGAGATGCCCGGGGACGAGGGGTGTAGATAGAGAAAGAGTTAGCGAGGTGAATAAACAACGGTCTTTTCAATGATAGCGGCAACTCAAACTTTGCTAAACCGAAAATATAACATCAACAGAACTTTGGAAATGTGTTTCTCCTAAAATGTGTCCATAAACCTACTTTTAAACATACAGGTTTCGCATATTCCGAAACGAACGAATGGATGAGAAATTAGTCGCATCCGTTTCTATCTATTTGGTAAACGTTTCTTTTTCTTTTTGTTATCTCCCAATTGTTAGAACCAATACTATAGAATCATCAGAAAATTCGCAGAAGCTTTCGTCCAGTTATTCATTGGACGGTTTTATTGTTTGTCCAAAACTCCTCTCACTCGTTTGTGCTTTTTTTCTGTCCTTCTTCCCTCTTAATTCGACCGTCTGTTCGTTCGCTCATTGGTCCGTATATGTATGTTCACCATCTGTCTGTACTTCCTACCATCCTTTTATTGGTGTGTAAGATTTTTCTGTCCATAAATTTCTTCAGTCATCCATTTGCCAGTTACCAATCTGTCTGTTCATTCGTTGCAGATCCCTCCGTTTGTCTTTTCATCTCTTCATCCGTCCGCACCTTCGTTTTATTTATACCCATCTATTGTTTTTGTCATTGTATCTAAACAATTGCCTGTTTTATTCGTCAAAAAGTTGACTGTTTATGTTGTATTCAAAAAGACAATGTATTACAACTGTAATTCTTCACGAAAGTTTGCTTTTCTTTCACAGTTTTACCTCCCATTTTGCATTTTAAAGGAGAATTGTTACACTTGTATTCAGATAGGAAGCTATAGTGAATAGGAGACTTGTTCTGCATTGTATGTACGCTTATCTGCTTACGTATCGTACAGACACTGTACATTTGCACAACTATTATATATATTAGGAAATAAAATGTGAATGTGTGTCATTCGAGAAATATTACTTCAAAAACACTTGCTTAATATTGTGTAGATATCTTCCCATTTGGTTGAACATCCAGAACTCAACGGAAATATGAAAATACTGCTAGTCGTATATGATTTAATAAATACAGTGCACTTAATAAGAAGCAATATTATCCTTGTGCATTAATATTATCTTGATAAAAGAGTAAATGTGCGTGTGGTTGCGTGTGAGTATTTGTGTTGGTGTTCCACACACACACAGAATGTGTGTGTGTCTGTGTGTCTGTGTGTAAGTGTGTTAAAGGGGTGTTTTATTGCTCCGGCTAAAACAAATGATACTGTGTAGATGTGTTGCGCAGTCAGGTTTCTTTTCTTTTATTTGGTTTCTTATATATATATATATATATATATATATGGCGTATATAGAGTGGATATGGAGTATATATATATATATATATATAAGTAAGTATAAGTATATCACTGTTGCAACTCTATGGTCATAAACTAAGTAACAGAAAGAAGCAAAACCAACAAATAATTAATTACGAAAGTTATAAAATTAAAATATAAGAGGAACTTACGGTATTCTGAATTAAATCCAAAATAATTCCAAAATTTCTATCACAAGTCTTAAAAAATCGAATGTTCCGAATGAATTCCAGATCCTCGAATGTACTGGTATGCCAACAATTCTGATATATCACAATGGCATTGTCCAGAACTCCTTTGAACAATCTCACAATAGTCCCAGAATGATATTTTAGTCCAATAAGCACTTTGCAATTCAAGCGAATAATCCAAACAACTGTCTCCTCTCAGATTATATCTAAACAGAACAATAAACACATCTGTAGACTCATAAGAACATTTGAAATAAGAATCCAAAATAGGAATTAATCCGAATTAGGAATTAATTAATTGCTCAGTCGTCTTCCTATTTACACCTCCAAAGAATCAGCTACAACTACATGTCGCAATATACCTCACGTAACAGACCTTACTACCCAATCTAATATATCACAATGCCTATTCACGTGACCTGGGTCGTAGTACTCAACCACCCGACTTTAATTAGCTAAACTTAAATCACTCCAAACTCGAAACCATGTTTATTATTAGAAACTTGACATATATTTATAGATTCTATGCAATCTGTAGGCACTCTTAATATCTTAAAATGTAATCTATACCCGTTTCGATAATTAGCTATGTAATATATTCTACAAAGATAATCACTACAATTTACACTCATGAATAAATATCACAAAAGTATATATAACAATCACCCGTCCTTACCCTCATTCGGACCCTCCGGGCTATTTTTACGTGAAAAAATATGTCTCATAAGTATGTCGGTGTTGTAATTTGCAGAAAAAGAATACATTCTGTTTCCCGGAAATTTGTTCGCATAAACAGTAAATCGCAATCTATTCGAACCAATTTGATATTGCTTGCGATTAGATGAGCAAAGAAGTTGTGAATGAAGAAAATGTGGCAAGGGAAATAACAAAAATATTATTTTCTAAAAAAAACTGTTTATCACTCCCTGTGTCTGTTTCCATCTCTGTCTCTGTCTCACGATTATAATCTTTGACTTGAGCAGTTTTTATATGAATTTTTAATTACAATGTTGCATGATTAAGATCACAAGTTTAAAGTGCAGGTATTCCGTTGATTATTAAAACTTTGTCGAGTGTTCTTTCAACACCAACCATTTTATTAAGAATATGTTTTTTGCACTGTTATTTGGATGTTGATCCGACAAAAACGTATTAATTTGGGAAGTATCACTGCTATTATCTCCGAATCTGTTTCAGAGTGTCAAAGTTATTCAACTCGCATCGGAAATAAGCAATAAAGCGAAACCGGTCGTGAATTTTTACGTTATTGTGTTGTTTATTTGAAATAATAAAACAATTCAACTCTTTGCCAGTTATTTTTTTACGGTCTTCCGAAACTTCACAAAAGTAATACCTTCGATCAGTTTTGCTAGTCTAAAAATAAGCTACGTTTCATTTTTAAAATAACTAGTGTAAAAGTAGTAAACTAACTACATCACATTATTAACATAACTAGTGTAAAAATAGTAAACTACATTGCATAATTAAAATGTATCATTGGCATAAATTGAAGAATTTCACAAAGTAAACAATTCCAGATGATACAATTGGGAACCGTCAGCACTTGATGCAAAAAAAATTTATTATGACGTTTTAATGATCAATGAAATAACTGCACTATTAATTTGTAATATTATTTCATGCAATATTGTAATTAAAAAAAAATTTGAAGAAATCATTCGGTTTCTATACCCGGAAATTTATGTTTACGCTGCTGTAAATGATAAAACTACTGATTATGACGTCAATTAAATTCTTATGTCGTAATATCAACCCTCTGCTCATATGAGATAAATTCAAAATGGCTATTATTTACATCCAATACCTTTTCCTAGCATGTCATGGAAAAGGCTGAGGACTTTTCGACTGTTCAAATCAATATTTACATCATTAAACCCCTTTGATTTCTAAGAAATTAAACATTATTAACTAAATGACATAAACAAAATTATCACATAGTCGGTAGACATTACATATAGTGTATGCAGTTTAATATTTATGATACGACAACATGTTACCATATCATTTTATGTGATTCTGATTGGTCCAGATAAGCCCATGAAAGTCTTGCGCAGTATTCTATTTTATTGATTGGCTGATATCGTGGGAAAGTTCCTTGCCTCGCTCCGGTGGCCTAGTGGTTAGAGCGTCCGCCTCGGATGCAGGAGGTCGTGGGTTCTAATCCCGGCCGGGTCATACCAAAGACTTATAAAAATGGTACTAATAGTTGCCTCGCTTGGCGTTCAGCATCAAGAGGTTAGCGTTAGGACTGGTAGGCCTGGTGTCAGGATAATGTGATTGGGTGGGACATCATGCTACATGTCTGCGACATGATGCCCCAGTGCTAGACATCACTATAAACTGCAACACTGCAAACATCGTAGCGATATGACTGAAAAATTTTTAAATCACACACACACACACACACACACACACACACACACACACACACCTTGCCCCGCCTTCTGGAACGTTTTTTCACTATTACAATAAAACTTCTGACGGCCATTTTATAATCTATTGTACAAAAGCGTTGGAAAAATGGTCATGTCGGTCGGAATATGGTCAATTTATCCCACAGGGGCTCGTTACAAATAAAACTAAGTGTATCCGTCAATGGACAGAGGGCTGGGAGTGAGGTGGGGGGTGAAACTTGTAACATGGAATGCACCCAATGACAAGCGTGGTTTAAATGTGACTTGTAGGAGTAAATGAACTCACCTTTGTTTAGAGTAACATAATGCGGACATATGCCGGTTTCCCAAAAGACAGAAATGTATCCAGCCACAGAATTTTTACGCGTTAAAATAGGTCCAACGAACTAATGTTTCTTTTTATGTGATGCAATTCCGACTCTACATAAAATTTATCTATGTCTACTGTTCCAAATCAAATAATGCAAGTATCTGGTCACATATACACTATAGTAAATCTGTTATTTCTGCATCCAGTAATCATTCAGCCACATGAATATCCAACAACTGGAAATGCTTAATGGTGAAACTGACACAATTTAAGGACGAAATATTGTAAACAATGCGGCACCGTAGCGGATAAAAGTTGTTCCAAGAAGAAAATAGCAGTTGAAATTTCAATCTCCCATGTTGAGAATTGTTGGTGTTGAATGTTCTATTTTACCCGCTGAGTTTTTCAGTTTTATGTGTTGAATTACATAGAGATGGCTGAAGGTTCCATTTTCTAGATGGAGATTTTAGATTTTATCTATTGAATCACACAGTGGTGGTTGAAATGTCAATGTAGTATATCGGGAATTCCAGTTTCACACGTTGAATCAAATTGTTTGCGTTGAAAGTTTCATTTCATATGTCGCGTTTTTACATTTTACACAGCAGTGGTTGAAATGACCATTTCCTATTTCGAAGTTTTATATTTCAACTTCGTAATTACGCAGCGATTGCTGAAATTTCAATGGTGTATGCCGAACGTTCCAACTTCACATGGTGAATCAAACTTTGTGCTGAAAGTTTCATTTCATAAATCGAGATTTTAGATTTTATCTGTTGATTTACAAGGCGGTGGTTGAAAGTTTTATTTCCGTGTGTCGAGGTTTTAGATGCAATCTGTTGAGTTACACAGCGGCAGTTGTAAGTTCCTTTTCCTTTGTCGAGAATTCCAAATTCGCACGTTGTGTCAAACTGTTGGTGTGTAGATATTGTCTGTCAACCATTGATATGTTGTTTAAGGACACTTTATTATATTTTACCCGCTAACGTGAAGATAAAATAAAATGTTTATTTTAGAAATTATGATATTCCAACTAAGAACACAAGCAAATATTGTAAGATCTAAGCACACTTAATTACTGCCATCTTCCTGAAGTATTTAAGCAAAGAAAATTTAATCCATTCGTTACCATAATGTTTACACTTTCAACTTGCCGAAGATTTTAAGTTTCCTCTTTTATGTCCTTGCAAAGCTAATTGCAAAGCTAATTGCAAAGCTAGTTTTCGTCACTAAAATATCAAGAAGCAATGTTATTTTTGTTTGCCCTTTTTCTTGTTGTTTGTTTTTTGTTTTTGTTGTTTTTATTTTTAAAATTATTTATTCCATTAAAATTAATGGGTTCAGTGGTTGTCTATTGATTGTAGCACAAATGTTGTATGAAGGAATCGAGGTAATTTTACGGGTTGCGCGTGGCAAATGTTTTACTTTGTCGAACACTTCTAGAAAGAAAAGCTAGTGTGCTTCAAAAGTATTTCCCCAGGATCCTACAGAAGCAGGGTAATTACCCACCAAATAGGGCGAACTAAAAGTGCATCTCACGATAAAAGAGGCAGCTCCTTTGAGCACGAATTGCAGGGGTTGGATGAGAAGTATAGTTATGGGGAGATTCTGCATTTTAAGCGTTTCCAAAGCATACTTTTAGCTATATAACTATAAAGAACACTTGGTATATTAAACATTCTTGTTGCTTCGCGCTCCGTTTTTGGGACGGGGATGGTCGCTGGCTCTGAATTGTTGCTATTGTTATTGTTATTATTATTATTATTATTATTATTATTATAGTTGTTGTTGAATAATCTTCAAAGGGAGTAGTTGATTTGCAAACTTAAAATATTCCGACGTTTAATATGTATTTCATCCACTGCAAAAACAATTCATGTTAACGTTTGTGAGAAATTAAGAGGCGTTAAGCAACTGGACAAATTGCAAATTGTTGGGAAAAATGGATGGCACAATGTAAACAACCGGACGGACACAGCCAAAAAAGGTGTGGGGGAACGAAAAGTCTGGTGCAGAGCCATTTTGAAATGGCAGGGCTTGTGCAGGCGGGGGGGGGAGCGGTATTCAAGTAAGACGGAGATTTGACGCTCATGGCACAATCATGTGCATTTTTGTTTCGCACAATTTTAGTGCACTGATTTATTTGTCACAATTTTGCTACTGCCTTCCACTCACCAAAACATATCTCAACAGCAAGTAGGATGTTTATGATGCATATAATCACTGACAAACTGAACTAAACACATGAAGGCCTGCATGGTGGAATCACAGTCAACACAGTGATGTAAAATGTGTACCCTTGACCCCAATCCCCAAAGATGGAGCGAGCATATTGCAGTTTTATTTATCTTACATTCATAATAATAATTCATTCAATGTATGAACAAAATCCATCAAGCTGTTTAGGAAATACACGCGAACGAAACAAGAACTTCAACTAAACTTTAATGCAAATTTTCCATATGAATGTGACCCAAAGATCAAACGGGCGTGAGCGCTTGTCGCAAAATGGCGTTATCTTCATAATGGTTCACCTGAAGTATGAAAACACTCACCCGGTGGTTCAGAAAATAGAAACACCCCCCAACCCAAAACAAAACACCACCCCCCCAACCCTCCCCCCAAACAAACAAAACCCCCTAACAACGAAAACAAAAACCTTAACGCAAAAACTTTCTATGATTCTGTGATTGTGACCATGACCCTATGGTTAAAAGGCTAGTGTTCATGTCAGCAAACGAATTCTTAGCTTGACTCATTCCATGTATAAACAAATCCATCAAGAAGGTTAGGAAATATCAGAAATATAAGCAAATGAAAACACTTTAACCAGGATCTTATTGTAAACTTTATACAATTGTGGCCTTGTCTCCAAAGACACGGGTGATCAAGCATATCGCAGAATGAATTATCTTAGTTTTATAATGACGAATGCCAAGATTGACGAGTATCTTTTAAGGAGTTTAGGAACTACTAGCAAATGAAAACACACCCAAAAATGTAACGCAAATTTCTGGGAACTTGAAACTAAGGTAAAAGAGGCTAGTGAGCATGTTACAAGACGAACTGTTTTAGTCATAATTATATATGCCAAGTATGAGAAGACTTGTGAGGCGTCGGGAAATGTACGCATATTTAAATTGTAACAAAAGAAACTTTAACTGTCCACAACGCAAATGCCGTCTTCGGAAAAGGGATGCTGTGTCTTGTTTCCCACTAACATGGGCTCGACAATAAAAACTGAGGGAAATACAGAAGGGTAAAAATAAAATTACAGTGACCTACTTTTTGTTGATATTTGTGGTACTCATCTGGATGCATCAACATACAAAGTTGTATTACTCTGGGACTAACAATGGGAGAGGAAATAACCAAAAATAAAAAAATAAAATAAGCTTAAAGCGGCCTTTCATTATAAGGATTTCAGGTACAATTTTTTTTTTTTTACATTATGAATGTATTAAAGTCAGTAGATACCTTTTTTAGGCAGGTTTTAGTGGAAACCAGTCATTTCGCCCTATCAGATATCAGATAGTTATTCCTTGACAGCAGTGCAAAATGCATGAATTGTAATCAACACATGACACAGAACACAGACATGTCCAAGAACAAATACAGGATTACACATACAACAATGTCTTTCATACTTCTGTGAATTTCTCGACATATGAAAAGGAACTATCAACCACCGCTGTATAATTCAATAAGAAAAATCTAAAAACTCGTCATATGAAATAGAACTTTCAAAATAGACAATTTGATTTAACGTGTGACATTGGAATTTTCGATACACAACATTAAAAGTTCAACCATCGCTGTGTAGTTCACGAATTAACATCTAAAAGCTCGACATGCAAAATGCTTTAAGTATAAATAAATGTCTTTGTTGAAACTATAACAGTGGACCATATTTATATGAAATCTTTTCTTCCTTATATAGGTCATTTCCGTGATTTTAATTATAACAGTAGACCATATTTATATGAAATATTTTCTTCCTTATATAGGTCATTTCCGTGATTTTCAATTATGTGGTTTATGGTCTTCAGATGTCCTTCGGTTTGCACACTAATTTCCTGGTAGAGTTCGTCTTCATTAAGTATTTCTCATATTTTCCTTGTAAAAGTAGCTGTCCATAATTATAACAGCTCCACATCTTTTTATGCTTCTTTGAAAGTAACTGATTTGTCATCTAACAAAGATTTCAATGCTTGTGTGTCACTTTCGTAAGAAATTTTATTATCATTATTATTATTATTATTATTATTATTATTATTTTCTATTTCTATTGTATAGTCTTTGAAGGCTTGGATAACATTTAATACTTCGCTATTGCGGTGTCGGACTATATATATATATATATATATATATATATATATATATATATATATATATATATATATATATATATATATCGTACAATTCAGTTTCATTGCAGGCTGTACTGTGAAATATATGTATGTGGGTGGACTGTACTATTTTAAATACGTGGGAGCTCAAGCACCTATCACTGTTTTTATGTATTTTATTTTATCAACCACATTAATATAAATGTTCATACATTATTTTTTTAATGCTTTGCGTACAAATGATTTTTCAACAAAATTTAAAATGCTGATATAACGTCCTTTAGAAACATCGCTTTTATAAGGAGAGATTTCATCTGAGATAAAAGAAAAAATATACAATCTTATCACTGTAGTTTAGATGGGCCCATACCCCAAGATCTCATTGACCAAACAGTCTTGCTGAGATGATTTAAGCAAATGTATACTTTGTTGTGATTTGTATGACCACTTTATACATCGTATCAATAGATACACACTTTCATGACAGTGTAAGGGCCTGTGTTTGGTGGATTCCTACAGTATGGTCATTTCCACGACGGTTTTTTTATTTATTTATTGATTTTGCCATGCAGTTTGGTGTTTCTTTTATTTGATCTCGGACTGCGGTGCATTGTGTTGTGTATAGGCACTGCATATGAATTAAGGTAATTCATATCTCGCCCTATTAATGATGGCATAGTTTTCATAACAATAACGTCAAATTGTTTTGCTACAATAATACTTTCAGAGTATAATGGTACTTCCTGAGGAGCATCCATGACGATGATGCGAAGGCGCTCAACGGAGAATGAAAACGTGTTTCTGTACATGGACCAACCCATGCTCTTTTCCACACTTTTCAGCAGACACATACACACATTTTAATGTAAACTTCTAACTGGAAGATTTCTAAAGAAATTATGAGAAATTTCGATTTTCTTAAATAGATGGTGTTGCTGTACTTTTATAAACATACTGTGAACACTCTCTGAAGAAAAAGCCTAATTTAGCTCAATGGTTCCTTCATAAAATAAAATAACTGATTTCTTTTTTATGCTAGGATGGGACATTCGCAGACAACTCTTTGCGACTAGAAAAAGAGGAACTGCATTTCTATCAAGGAGACATTGATGCAAAATGCGACTCCAAGTTATGTACCAGGTGCAATCAACAAAGTCCCGGATCGTCGTCAACTAATTCTTCAAACTGTAGTAATGTAGAGTTTGGTAACCGAATCATTGATTTTGCCATTATATCCCTATAGGCCATCGTCTGCATATTGCTTATAGCCAAGACTGTTTGTGACAGCTGCAGAATGAGAGGTACGCATTCAAATCTTTCAGAAACCTACCATTTAATTTGATGGCGGGATGTTCCGATATGTTTGCCCAATCTACACTTTGGCCGATCGATAAGATATTTTAATGCTTCGGGTTTGTAAATTTGATTGAATGCGGCGGTAAGCCACTGCATCCAATCAAAATCAACTTGCTCAAAATTTGACACCGTACCTACATGATCGAGAGAAGGACAACACACAACTGGAATGGACTTGTAAATAAGCAATTTTCCACTGCCGGTCCATGCTTATATACATAGACCCTTTCCTCAAATACACCTGTAATGGCTTCTCTCTCGTACGTAGTCATTCCTTCGATGTTATACTTACAAAGTATCCTTTTGAAGTCAATTGCCTATATGATTTTCGGCCCATGTACCAAGATCCGCTATTACACGCTATTGGTTAGTTGGTTTTACATACTAAGGAGGCAACTATGAAGTCCAATAGATGTCGCTATAATATTTCACTGAAATATCTGATCGACCAGCTGAGGTGTAGATAGAGTTAACATATCGGGACCTTGGCTAGCGAAGATGGATTTCCATTCGACCTGAGCTGTTTCTTTCTTATGAAATTTTAATATAGGACATATATGTCGAAAAGATGAGTAAGTAGATTTTGTTTTCAGCAAAAGAGGTACAGAGTGCTTTTTCTGAGGAAAAGAATCATGAAAAACGAAAAGAAAAGGAAGCGCACAAATAAATGATTGGACTTCCATTCCCTCCCTCCCTCCCTCCCCCCCCCCCTTTCTCTCTCTCAAATGTGCACAATGATACACACACAGAAAACATGTTATAAATTGCTTACATTAGAGCTAGGTAACATTTTATCCCTATCTGAGCGTTAGGCTACTGCAACATATGTGAAAATCATACATGTCTTAACTCTATATAATAAACAGTTGCTTATACTAAAGTACAAGAACTAATCTTGAAAATAATTTCAATACAAGGGCAAATGTCTCTAAGTGAAATATATACAATTTTTATAACATGGTAACTTCACTATAAAGTTTAATACAAGTCTTTAACTTCTAACTGGTTGACACTTTTGCGTAAAGATTTTACCAACATGGCAACTAGCAGTAATGAGTGCGAAGATTTTACTTACATGGCAACTAGCACTAATGGGTGCTAAGATTTTACTAATATGGCAACTAGCAGTAATGGGTGCTAAGATTTTACTAACATGGTAACTAGCAGTAATGGGTGCTAAGATTTTACTAACATGGCAATTAGCAGTAATGGGTGCTAAGATTTTACTAACATGGCAACTAGCAGTAATGAGTGCTAAGATTTTACTAACATGGTAACTAGCAGTAATTGGTGCGAAGTTTACATTGCATCTAACTGAGCGATTTAAATTTAAAAAAAAAAAAAAAAATCAAAACGTAAGTGCGTTAGAATGAAGGTGCTTACGCAAAAAGGTGACTTTTAAGGAACATCTTATTTCATAACAACCGCGTGTTTCTCAAACATAGCACATGCAAGAAATAATGAATGTCCCGGTTTATGCATTTGCAACTACTTTACTGAGGGAGACTTTGGCGGCATGAGCCTCGAATTACCTGCAATTTATTTATTTTCAACCATCAATCCATAGTCATGTTGCATATTTAGAAAGTTGCGAATTAACAAGTTTGTACATAAAAATATGCACTTAATTACATTTTTAATATAAATAATGAAACACGCAAACAGAATTAAAATCTATATAAAAAAAAAAATAATAAAGGTTCAAATCAGAGTGCCACTTTAAAATAGTTAAAATATATTTCAAATTTTGTTTCGTTTCCAAAAGAAGATTACATTATGTATCGAAATATTTATTTTAAAAATTGAAACCAATTGTGTATTTTCATGGTCTTTCAAGACAGTCGTCAAATCTTTAGGGTTTCCAAACGCCTGAGTTGTTTCGACATTTAGGGCCAATAATTACAGCGAGGAATCTATGAGGGCAAGTTATGAAGTCCCCAAAACCGAATATACTCCCTCCCGTCAGCCCCAGTCCTCTAACATGCTGCGAGCAATGCCACAGAACCCTTCCAATCGAATGCGGCATGACAGCCACATTTATGATACGACAAAAGAGGTGAAGTTTAATAATGGTTAATTTACTGGCCTTTGCCGCAGGAAGTTGGTCTTTTAATGAATAACTGTCACAGCGCTAGCACGATGGATGGTAAGATATGAAAACTGCGAAATATTAGGATGAATCTAACTAACATTTTCGAAAACTGTGTCAAATGTCAATTAAATATTGAGAAAATGTCAAATTAGGAGATTTAATCACATGAGATTATTGTATTTACTGATTTGCTTTCTATAAATAAAGTTGTTTATTATTATTATTATTATTATTATTATTATTATTATTATTATTATTATTATTATTATTATTTGTAATACTGGTAATAGTATTGTTGCTGTTGTCCACACATAGTCCTTATTATTATATCCTCCAGGTATGAATCTAAATGCCCAGACACGTTATAATATTGCAAAGGTCGTTAAAGAGCTGATCGCAGTGAGCCTTCCCAGTCCTATTTCCAGTTTGTCAAAGTTTTCGTCATATCCTAACAGGCATCCCAATTCTGCGAATGATATCTCGTAGACTTTTCTTTCTCTTAATCACTTTTGCACTTACCAGTATATTTCCCATCGGTTTTATCCTGGCCTCTATCGTCCCTGTATTTTTTTATTATGTTATATTTTTCTTTATTTATTATTTTTTTTGTGCGCTTCAAATTATGTTTTGATGTTCTTTGTCCGTCTGTTAAACATTTCGCTGCAGAACTGGAGTTCGAATCAATCTACACATATCAAACATGTGATTGGCTTGCATCTGGAGTAAGAAAGAACCTTACTTATATTGGGGTCAAAAGGTGAAGATTAAGGTCACTGTGACTGAAAGAAAAAAATAGTTTCGACACCATAAAATTAGTTCTATGTTGCCTACTTAGACCAAGCACAGAAGTTGGTTTGCACTTGGAGTAAGGAAGAAAACAAATGCTTTTTGGGGTCAAAATGTCAAAAGTCAAAGTGCATGTGACTAGAAGAATATGGTTTCCGCACAAAAATGTCAGTTTTTGACCACGCACTTCCACAAGAGTTGTGGATGACTTACACAATAGGTGAGAAAGAAAGCTTGTTGATCTTGGGGTCAATATTTAAACTCTAAGATCATTGTGGCTTGTTCTTTACTAAGAATAACTCTAGTTCCAATACGTACCTTCTCCAATGTTTATGGAGGGCTTGCACTTAAAGCATACAGAAGACCTATTGATTTTGGGATCAATATTTCATAGTTCAGTCATTGTGGCTCATAGATACATTTATTTCGCTGAGTAACGTTTGTTCTATAATAAGTTTCTTGACCAAAATGTTGCGTTAATAAAGAAAAGTGTATGCTTTCTGCACTGTAAGTTTTGTTCAACACCGGATACATTGACCAAAGGTTTAGCTAATTCAGAGCCATTGGTCAATAATCTCCAGTCAACCATGCCTATACAGATGACTACTAAACTAGGGGCGGGTGAACAGTGTGCCGTTCATGGTCCTCTTGCTATTGATTTATTTATTGCTAAGGTAGTTGGTGATTTCTCCGTGACATTTCAATAATCGAAAGTTGACATTCCATGAACCATGAAAAAAAAATCGATCTTTTGACATTTTTTCAAGTAGCATAGAAAAAGCGGCAACAACCTGAAGCAAATAATCTGAAACGATACTACAGTTTCCATCTGTGCTTAGCTCACCTGGCCGTAAGACCAAACGAGCCTACGGTATGGCCCTGCTTTGGTCGTCCGTCCATCAACAATTTTTTATTACGACTCTGGATACAGTATTTCTAATCTTGAGCAAACTTCGAATATGGACTTATATCATCAAGACGGCTGAGAGGTTCGATAATGAATGAGATCCATGAGTTGATTTTTGCATCTGACTGGCAGAGTTTGTTATCACTTTGTACACTTTACTTCTGATCCGACTTATATCAAATTATTCATATGGGCTTAAAATATCAAGTTCAATTAGAGCTAGAGAGCGTGCAAGATCCACACATATTGATGACATGATCATACATCTGATTGGCTGAGCTTGTTATCATTCTGGAGGCAATAATTATGATCAGATTAAGACCAAAATAGGAACATCAAGTTTTACGCCGTTAAATCTGATTGGCTGAGTTTGCCATATTTCTGATCCAGTTTTGATTGAACTGGAGTATCAGTTTACATCATCAGTATCTCACTTCGAATATGATAGAAATTCATGCATATTAATGAGGTACTCATGCAAATGATTTGCTAAACTTTTTACCACACTGGAGGTTATGTTTCTGGTTTATCAAACTTGGAGTGTAAGTTTATATTACAAATATCGAACGAGTCTATATATGATCATTCTTGTATATTAGTTTGATGATCCAGCATCTGACCGGCCGAGCTTGTTAACGTCCTGGATGCCATATTCTCATCCTTTCGATGAGACTGGAGCGGATAATGAGACGAACATTACGGAAGAGTTCGACCACGAGAGAAACATCCATGCATATTTGGGTGGCGCTCTACAGTTTCGTATTTTGCATAGGGTTAGAATTTTAAATAAAAAGAATTTTCCCGGGTTCCTTCACTGGTTATAGTGGCTATTTGAAAAAAAGACCTTGTATGTCTGAGGTATTGTTACAAGAACCTTTAATTCCCTTTATTTTGGTGTATGATGGGTGTAATATGGGTTATAGAGTATACAGCTTGGCCTTACTCAAGATGTGCAGCTTTTAAAAACTGCTAGCTCCACTTTGTCATTTTTACTCCCTGGACTTCAGAGGTAAATTGTAAAAAAAAAGCCGATAACATTTTTTTTACATTTTATATATTTGGTAATTCATCCATTGCACTTTCAGAAGCTGGTATTGTCTAGTTGGGCAAAATTCATTTTCCCAATTTTAATAGGCGTTAAAGATGGTGTACTTTAAACTAATTCAGGGTGATTTTGTTTTTAGCAACGGAGCATTCATTTTAGTTAGCAGTGTGCTTAGATCATGTACAATTTCCAAAAGTACAATATCCAAAGAAATGTCAGTCACATTACATCAAAGTAACATAGAGGTATGCCAACAGTCTCTCCACTGTATATGTTTCAAATGCAAACAACTTCACCTTACATACGTCACTCTCTCAAAAGTACATAATAACTTGATCTTGAATTGACTGGCTGTTCTGGCAGCAGGGAGGGCGAATCAGACAAACTTTAGGAGGGTTATTTCGCAAAAATACAAGGTGAATAACGCTAAAACGCGACCTCTAACCGACTGAGAGATCTCTAATTGGGTTAGCTCATTTTTGTTTGACGCTTGTAGTTTTGCGTTCTCGTTTACCGCCCCCCCCCCCCTTGCTGCTGTCTCTCAAAAAAGCTCATCGAGACCTAGGCGATATCGTGACCGAGGATCATGTAAATCAAACGTGATAAACCCATGAGGAATCGCTTGCGCTTTTGAGAAGAAGTTTTTAAATTTAAGCATATCCATGTCTCCTGAACACCGAGTCTGCTGGATGTTTCTTAGTGTGTGTGTATCAATGCCATTAAAGACAACCAAAAGATTGCAGTTATCTCTGCTTACTTTAGGTATTTGCGTATATCGCTGAGTAACATATATAATATCGGTGTTTTGTGTCTGCCTCTGGAAAATATCCGAGGTGGATTTGATTGTTTGTCTAGCCTCACATCATCGTATACTACGCGATTATTAATACATCCATTGAGATCATCCACAGATGGAGCATCACCAATATCGGTGATAAATTCAAAAATATCATTACCGTCTTCATCCGACGACTTCGCTTCTTCATTAAAATTTTTAAGCACGTCGTAGCATCTCTGATCATCTACAGATGATGCCACTAAATATAACTTATCCCACTTGAGCCATCTCATTATCAGGTTAAGTAACAATTGCGTCTTACCAGACCCAGATGGACCTATGATAATTGCTCTGATAGAATTTGGTAGCGCTGGATGATGCTTGATTGGCTCTTGCTTTCGTGTCGCTGAGAAATCAATGACATCCATGTTGTAGAAATATAATAAATAACATGAATTTATATTGTGTTCGATGCAGAGCACCCACCCCCACCAGTGGATTAAAAACAATAACGACAAGGAATAAAAAGCGTGCACTTACGGGCAAGTGTGTGAAATGTGGTACAAGCAAATACAGATTTATCTACCACTTGACTAATGTCAGTGGTGGTGATTTCGCTGCTTCACTTGGAAAATTACCAGGAGCTCCATAGGCTAAGTATCCCGGCGAGAATCATCTTTCTGGATATAATTATTGTGGTCCTGGAACCCGACTTGATATCCGACTTGACGAGAAAGATCAACCAAGACCTGGAGAGTATCCAATAAATGCAATTGATCAAGCGTGCCATGTTCATGAAGTAGCGTATAAAATTCCAGATCTGCGACAACGACATATTGCAGACGCGAAGTTGATTCATACCTTAAAGTCTGTAAAAAATAAATCTCTCAGAGAATCACTAGCTAATTGGCTGGTAAGATTTGCGATGAAAGGTAAACTAATGCTAGGGGCCGGTAATTAGTTGACCAATTATTATTATGATAATGGAATCGATTTATTATAGCCCAAGAAGATATTGGAGGGGTAGAGCAGCGATTAGTAAACTTGCTGATGCTTCAGGTGTCGCACGTTCTGTTGCTGCAGATTGGTTAGCAAGACAGGCAATATGGCAAATCTACCTACCACCACCTAAAAAAATTCAGTACGCACATTTTGATGTCAGCACCCCCTATGAAGTTCATCAAGTAGATATTTTGTTTCTACCACACGATACTATTAAAACTGGTAGACGTCAATCACGCACATACAAATACGCGCTAACCGTCGTTCACGTTGCAAGTAGATATAAAGAAGCAGAACCACTATCAACAAAGACAGCAACTGAAGTTGCATCTGCGTTTGAACGAATTTATTAACGTGGCGGCCTGCGATGGCCACAGTTGCTACAGGTTGATCCTGGCAAGGAATTTCTTGGTGCAGTAACGTCGATGATGAAACAACATAACGTCAAAATCGGACTTGGCCATACCTCAATTCATTACGATCAGGCAATCGTTGAGCGATTTAATTGAACACTTGCTGAACGATTGTTTGGAAATCAATATGCAAAGGAAATATCCACTGACCTTAAGTCCGGGGATAAGAGATCTCGTGAATGGGTTGCAAAACTACCAAGTGTGATAGCTACGTTAAATAATGAAATTACTCGTGGAACTTCTATGAAACCCATCAATGCGATCACAAAATACATGTACCAGTACAACGACGTGACTTTTTCTCAAAACAACCTGTACTAGGTAATGTGACTATAAGATATTTATATGAACCTGGTGAACTTGAAGTTGGTAAGAAAGAGCAACTGACCCTATTTGGAGTGTGACCACACATAAAATTTCCAGAGTGGTAAGATCCACCGATAGACCTGCAATCTATAGATTAGATTCAACTGCTTCTCAACGTGGATTTGTACGTGAACAATTACAAGTAATTCCTGAAGATACACAATTACCACCGCCTTCACTTCTGTGAAAGCAGGACACCAGCGCCCCTACGTCGATTACACCCAAGACAGGTCAGCATCACATTTTCGCGTGTATGGCCGAGATTACTATTAATTCTATCCACGATAAACTGTCGTGGGTCATTAGAAGAATACTGCCACGACATTACTGTGTTGCAGCAAGCACAGTGATTGTTTTGTTGTTGTTTCAGCATCAAGATAAACTTAACATCAAGGTCAAAGTCACGCTTACTTTTTTTTGTCAGCTAATTTTTTCCTTACCATTTCATAGCAATTGCTAGCAGTAGTTTCCTGATTCATTGCGTAGTCTATGATAACCATCCGTTGCTGAGACATTCCTCTAACTCTTGACAACACTAGATAAACTAAATTTGACTATTCGATCCGATCATCGACAATCCATATATTTGTATCGAAATAGTAAATCCTTGTGACGAATGAATCGTTATAGCACAACAACAACAATATCACTAAGAACGAGTTTTTGTTTCTCATTAATTCTATGAATCTCAACTTCA
Source organism: Megalonaias nervosa (assembly GCA_016617855.1). Taxonomy (NCBI): domain Eukaryota; kingdom Metazoa; phylum Mollusca; class Bivalvia; order Unionida; family Unionidae; genus Megalonaias; species Megalonaias nervosa. The sequence goes on from JAECUM010029472.1 coordinate 46,982, forward strand.
ATATTTTGTTTGCATGTATCTGCTGGTCGATAACACAATGGCACAGGTAAATCTGAAAACTTTTCTTTATGTAACAGAAATAATTGTTGTTGAGTGAATCACGAACTATCTTCCGACTTACAACTATCAGATCATTTGGTCTCCACATATTCCAAAAATCATTCATAGCAGTCTCTGGAATTACTTCACGCATTATCTCACATTAAATCTTATCTGGCTGCAGTCTGGTTAACTTTTTAAACTCTTTCAGCGGTTCATCAATAGCTTTATGATCATCAGTTATCTCCTCATAATAATCCACGAACGTTTTCAGCCATTCATGCGGAGATGATCCAACAAAAGGTGGTGGTTGACCATGATTGCCGCACATGATAACAGCAGTATTCCGAGTCAATAACCAATCAAGAAACATTTTTAATACATCTAAAGACACTGTACATATCTCATCCCAGATAATGATCCTAGGAATATATTTCTCACCTATTCGCTCAGGAGTCCATGCATCTCCTTTCCATCTAAAGAAGCTGCGATAAGTATGAGATTTAATTCCTCGTTCGCTCATTTCTCTGACAAGCCGGTGAGTCGGAGTTAGTACAATCATATCAAGATTTCGAAATAATTCAATCGCACGTGTTGTTTTACCAGAACCTCCAGGTCCATTGAGATATACTGTTTTATGTCTGGCCACAGGATCATATACTGATGGTGCTGCTGAAAGTTTTGACATATTTTTATTTTTGTAATATGTTTTCCTAGATTCATCGTCGGCAAAGTCAGAGTAACTAAGAATTTTTTCTCGCTTTATTCTCCATTCGCCCTATGATGTATCAGCCCCGATATGTAATTGTTTTAGCAATCCTGTATTCTTTTTTTTATTGAAATAAAATGAATCCGTGGAGACTCTAACCACGATATTAGGAAATCTGTTCATCATCGATAATAAGTTTATCGAAACGTAAGCGAGCATCGAAGATCTTAAATGAGTAAACTGTGGTGAGTCACCATCAGTGTAGCTCACAATTATACCTAATTTAGTTCCGTCCGATCAGTAAGCATTATTCCGACTTATAACTGTGCCACTCTCTGTTGTATCAGCAATTATGAAATCAAGTTCAGCATCGACGATATTTAATCTTGTACAATGTCTTTTATGATCATATGATCCTCCTTGTGTAAATTTACCAATTATTTTTCTGCCAAGATCTTTTGCAAGTTTATTTTCATATTCAATTTCATCTGGATTGCGCTCAAAAATCTCGTCGAGAATAGATCTCTCAACGACAGGTAGTAAGACTTGTTTTTGTGGACGATACGATATTATTGCTTCACTCACGGTTAACGATATCAATATTTTTACATCAAGCATATATCGTAATAACACTATTGGAGCACAACCGCGTTCGCTAAAATGTTTTCCAATCCGAACAGCGGCAACCGGATGAAGGTTTTTCGATGCAAACTCGCATGACTCAATACATGAAAATCCAGTTAAGTCAAAATCTGGTAAGGGTCCATTTATCGCAACTCTGGTCATCTCGTGTGTTGGATGTCCAAATCTTTTGAAATACTCAGAACACTCTCTCATTCCAAGAAATCTTCTAGGATAACATGTAACCATATCAACTGAGATTACATCCTTATAATCGTATTTAGTATTCCACAATCCACTGTGTCCGTATTCGCAGCAGCTTAGCTCAAGGAATTCCAACCGTGTTGGTTTCCAAGAATTTTCCTTCTGAGCAAAGTGATCAGCAACTGACGGAACGGTGATGCAATTACTGAGTAATCGTTCGATGACATCAGTATCGTTCGTGTATTTCAATGCAAGATTTTTCATTTCGTTCTAAAGAGATTCTGCACGATAAATATCTTCATTAGGCCGTACAAACTGATCATAATTTACAGATTCTGAACTCTGAAAAAACCACACGGATACAGGGTCGCTCTTGCTGATATTTCTGATAAAATCAAATATATCACCGTTATAAAATTTAACAGTTCGATTTTGTGGAAATATTGTTACGTCCGATGTCCACGAGTGAGCGTTATGATGAACGATCTCTGTCGAAGCTCCCTGTGATTTATATTTCGATTCGTACAAAATATCACCGGTCATCGTCTTTACCATTATCGGAAATCTTAATTTCTTTTCCAACTAAGCAACGTCGTTGATCGTAGCTCCATCTTCCTTGAGACGCTGGGCCCACTCACTTATTTTTTTAACGTCTTAGATCCGTTAAACCATTTCCACGCATCGCGTTTGTGAAATGATCTGTAACTCGCTCAGCTACACAATTTAAGCGAGAAATTTTCATCGGCAGGAGGTCATCACCGCTAGGATTATCATTTAGGGGACATATTGCATAAACAACCGCCGTCACAGGGTATTCTTGTTCATAATATGGTTTATCGATACCAGTCAGTATTCCTGGTTTGGAATTTTTACTTAACGTGACAATATTTCCAGCACGGTGTGATTCTTGAATAGGGTCATGTTTGTCATGAATGATCCAAGTTACGTCAGCGTCGTCTACCGCGGCGTCTGCCGCTATGATAAATTTTGTTCTAAGAATATATCTTTGTTTATCTAGATAATTACTAATTGTCTTTGGTCGTTGGTCATTCTTTGTAGCATCAATCCTGACCATGTCAGGGGTTTTATCGTCTTGTATAATTTTAAATGTTGACCACTCATGAGCCGCACCATCGTTGCGGAACTCTCTCTTGGCTTCACGGATACGATTGATTAAGGTCTTATTCGTCGAATCAACATGAACTAGAGCTCGCCTCGGCAAGTCAGGGGTTATTCTGTCAAGATCAAATCTAGCTTTAGAGGGCTTAATCGCAGATAATCTCGTAAATTCCTCCATATTATAATTAAGGCATGTTTATATTTATATATATATATATATATATATATATATATATATATATATATATATATATATATATATATATATATATATATATATATATATATATATATATATATATATATAAAAGTTTAATTTATAATATATAATGATTCAAGCAAACAATAGTTGTAAGTGGTTCATGATTGGATCTGCAACTCCTTGTAATCGGGCTTGTGTAAATGAATTCTGTGGAAATCACATGCAGAGCGTGCAATGAGAAAGTCTAGGACCTAAGCCGTGTTTAAAGTGTAACGTCGGAGTCATGGGTAAAACGCAGCTGTGTGTGGAATGCGGCGGTAAAAAATACAGAGCCTTGAAACGGTATTGTCATAAAAAAATGATGGTAATGAATCTCCCATAAACAACGTTGAAAACTATCTCGCCAGAATTCCGGGTTAGCATCCCACATTTTTTCTAGTAATAAAATAATAATTTAGACAAATAATATTTACTATATAAATGGAGGAAGATAAATTTGTAACACACTCTATCGTCAAAAAATATGAGGCATCGCATGATGGTGTAATTAGGAACTGTCGACTAATAAAATCCAGTCGGTTCTGTTGATAATACCGGTTATCTCAGATTCTGTGCTGGAAAATGATATCTCTTGCATAGTTTTGTGTACGAGTGTTTTCAGGGACTGATCAAAGATGGACTTGTGATTGATCATATTGATTCAGATCCAAAGAATAATTCTTTGAATAATTTGCAGGCTATTATACAAAGTCAGAATTCTGCACGTGGAGGTACCGGCAAATACAAAATATTTCCAAGATCATTTAAATCTGTAAATACAGAGACAGGCGAAGAAATAATATTTCCATCGATAAACGAAGCTGGCAAATATTTTGATATTCACACATATTCAATACAACCTGTCGCAAATAATATAACCAAATCGGCGTTTGCAAAGAAATATAAGCAAAAAATAATATTAAGTATCTCCTGACTGCATCAGGGGCAGACGCCGCCGCTCCTGAATCTACATTGGCTCAATTTTGAATTTGTTATCAATTACATGCAAGCTGAAGGGAGATAACTCTGTCTCCGGTAGAATGGTTAAATAGTAGCCTCGCTTGTAACTTTTGAGGGCCCCGATTATTTTCTTTTTGTTGGCTCATGTTATCACTCATGCAAGTCAAAGTGCGCTTAGTGTGAAACATCTGTAATTGATCCAGGAAAGCTAATTTTAGATTTCCAGGTATAAGGTAACTTCATAACATTTAATCTTGGGCGACCACATGGAACATCACTCCTACTGTCTATTTAAATAAATATTTATTATATAATGAATTCCGAAAATATTAATGCAAGTATTTCTGTGATGAAAAAATTACATGATGATGATATAAACATGATCAACTTGATCCGGAAAAAAATCACAAATCATTTTGAAATATTACAAAAACGAAAATACTACGGATGATACACACTAGCAGCAGAATACAGGTTTATTAAATTGCTTCAACAGGCAAAGAAACAATCGCTACTTTATGCCGATGTTGAAAAAACGTCCAGAAATTCTTTTCACTCACACAGGCGATTGAGAAAGTTAGATCAGAGTTATCCCGCGAATACGAAACAAAAAAGATTGTGAGTGCACGTGTAAGACAGTTGAAAAATTTTATGTACGATTGGTTACAATCGGATTATGAAAGTGATAGTGGTGATAGCGTCACTAGTAGTGGATTTTAACTCCACAGTTATATATCTAAATTTCACCTGTATATCTGTAAGAGCTCGGTAGTCGTGTGGTTAAGGCGTTGGCGTACGGATCAACTAGTGGAAACTTCTTGACATGTTCGAATCTCGAGAAATGCAATAGACATATTGTCTTGCATTTAGCGACAGATGCTATTATAATGGGGGTGGCCGAATGCGGGCATTTGAAAAAGACGAGTAATTATAAAATTGTAAAAAAAAAAAAATTAAAAAACCCAACTAATTCCAGGTTTAATTCGCCTGGCACCCCCGAACCTCAAATCGCTCGGGATTCACTTAAGGGGTGTTTTTATTGCAACACCTATCACACTTAGTTATCCAGCCTCTACAACCCTCTGAGTCTCTAAAAAATTTCGTTTCGCACTTAGCGATTCTCCAGGAGGTATGTTTACGCAACAATTACCCAAGATGAGATATATCCGACGTCATTCAACTTGCTCGTCAGGTACTCCCTTTATGCCATTTTTTTTTTACAGCTGTGATTTCACAGATCTTGGCTCGATATATTTATAATATTTCCATTTGTTTTATTCATATTCAGATTTTTATTTTTTATTTTGATTCTGATTTTTATTTTTTATTATGATTCTGATTTGGATTATAATATTTATTCAGATTCAGATTATAATATTTATTCAGATTTTTAATTTTTATTTTGATTCTGATTTTTATTTTTTTATTTTTATTCTGATTATAATATTTATTCAGATTTTAATTGAGTCTGATTTTATTTTTTCTTTTGATTATAATTTTTTTTTTATTCTTATTCAGATAATAATATTTATTTAGATTTTTTTAAATTCTGATTCTGATTTTTGATTTTATTCAGATTATAATATTTATTCTGATTTTATTTTTTATTTTGATTTTGATTTTTAGTTTTTATTTTTTGATTCTAATTCAGATTTTTATTTTTATTTTTTATTCTGATTCAGATTTTTTATTTTATTTTTTTATTCTGATTCAAATTTTTAGTTTTTGATTCTGATTTTGCAAAAATCAGTCATGCCAAGATCTCGACGATCTCGGCGTTTTATAAACCAGAAGTTCTACGAAGTTACGAACGCAGATACAAACTTATTATTAAAGATTGATTTCTTAAATCAAGCAGGTGTCCACTTTGGTCAGTAAGTCTGAAATGTGTCCGTGACAACAGCAGATTATGACATCGCAGATAAACCGGATTAACAGGAACTGACACAATTAAAAATCCAGGAGGGACTTCAGGGGTGAATGTGTATAGAATATATCCCTGTTTTGCCTGCCTGGAATTTTCAAGATCTACTTGATAACTGCCATCGATTGCATCACATACAAGATTAACTACGATCGTTGATGCAATATTGACAACAACTGGTGATATATTACGACCACCACCGTCTGGATCATTGTTATGTTTAAGAATACTCGGAGAAGGTGATATTTTTCTCCATGATTCTAGTATCGCTGGAAAATATTCTTCACTGACATCATTGGAGTCGGCGAGTTTAAATCTTGGTATTATGAATGTTGGTAATTCTGCTTTCGTGATCGTATAGTGTCTGAACAACATATGCTTAAATGTCGTCGTATCCTTATCCGGTGAAAGATCGACGAATTCATCTCTAGTATCAATCACTACTTCAATAATATGCTAATCGACATATTTGAGGTCCGATGGAACCTGATTTAGATGCTGTATCGTTTCAATAATTTGACTTTTAAGATCGTCGTTGGGATATCCTTGTATGTAAATTTGAAACAACTGACGCAATTTGCTGCGTACACGCATGTGCTCGGGCGTAATAAATAGCTTCGACGAACGAATTAATATATTGTTCGTCGATGATTGTCTTATTATTATCATCAAAATCATAGAAAACTTTAGATGACTTTAGAAGTCTTGTACCGTCAGTCGCAGTAAAATATTCACTTTCAGGATCTAATGGCGATCCGTCAAGACTAATTCTTTCGGGTCGATTCAAATATCTCCATGGAAGAGTTTTTCTGTACTATGGAAGGGAAGAAAATATTCGTTTATCTGAAACGTAATCAGGTCGTTGAGAATGTGGTATCGCTACAGGTGCTGGAAGTTGTGCTTCCGGCCTCCTAACACAGTTCTGATCGATAATTGATATATATCTACGAAATAATCTGGTGTCGATATTTCTATAGTGGCTGATAACGTTGGTTCGTGAACCGTAACAGCAAACTTGGATTCTTTTCCTGTGATAGATTTGATTCTACGTTGGAATTCGTTATTGATCTATTCTATTTGATAACTGCCCGTAGGAATACCAACAACTTGCCAATCGGGGGTTCCATCAAATTTATTTTTATACGAAAACACTAATGAGTTATTTGCTTGCAACCCACCGAATAACTTTGATTTAATATTTGGCCAGCTGTAATATACTCGCAATTGCACTAACGCTATTTTCTTGGCTAGAATTGCCGTTGGAAAGCTAACGTCAAACTCAGGATTGGTTGATCTCGCTGATATCATCGTAGCTGTTGGTGGTGTTGTATTAGTGACGATTTGTTCTAGCAATATCAGAGATCGATTTTGCAACATTATTTGTTAAATCCTAATTTTAAATGTCGAAGTCTGCGGCGATTCTACCTTGACAGAGTCCTGACATAAAAGGTCAGGGGTCTGGTTTCCAATTGATTCATGATAAACCTTAATCATTTCTGTCAATTCCTGATCTGATATTACTCCATCATTGAGCCCTGATGATATCAGCGATGATAATTTGGCGTGCGCGTGTGATGCCGCCAATAGCAACGTTGTATACTCATGTAATTTATCAGCCACACACGTAGATATCTTTTTTGCGATGATATTAAGAATACCAGCAACACCGGTTATAACTGCAACACCAATTACTATTACTGGTGCTATAATGTATGTGGCTGATAATGATCCGATTATAGTTGCTGTTCCAGCGACTACAGCAGATGCAGAGTATACAATTATGTCAGTAACAACGATACGCCTGCGGTATTTATTTTTGGTTTTACTGTATACTCATCAATGATATTTTTCAGTTGGGTCTGTAACAAACACGCTTGCTGTAATGTTGCGCTGCAACATCGCGTTGAAAGTCAATCAATTGGTTCATTATATAAATTGCTAATAGTGGTAGTTTGGCGACGAATTCAAGACACCAATAATACAACACGGCGAGGCCATTTTCTTCGTGTTCCACCACAAATGTTACATTGTCGTTTTGCTTCAATATCACTAACATAGATCCAGACGGAGTCAGGACTGGAGAACACCGTGAAATTGTGGTAGATATTGTAAATGTTGTAGTGCCGAGTACTGAGAGCCTGTATATGGCGGTAACCTTAGCGGTATGTTTGATGGATTTATTGAATGGTGTCCATAATGCTGATCCAGACACTACTGTATATACTACATCATCGGTAATCGTTTTTATGTCAGAGAGTTTAATGTCGATGACTGCTGGACTTCCAAAAATTCATTAATGGCTCTATTTGTGTTTCTACGAAAATTTACAAACGCGGTTACATGAGTAGCATATTCAGATCTTAATGTGGTCAATCCATCATTGATTGTCATTAACGAGGTCATCATCGGGATGTTGCTATTGTCGACGTATTTCTTCTTTGCGGCGTCATCGTTTGATTCTGGTTCTCCAAGACCAGTCATTTTATTATTAGCCATATTAAGAGAACCAGTCATTGTATCACCGGTTGATAGTAAACGATCATTGATCTCAGTTCTGATCGTGGCGTTGTTGCTAAGCATTTTTTGTTGCCACATCATCGTCTGATTTTGGTTCAGTCACATTGACAATTTTATTTCTGCTCATATTGAGATCGCCATATATAATATCTCCAATTCTTCTGATGCGTCCAGTAATCTCTCCCATGAGTGTTAAGATTGATTCCTCCGAGTTTTTAATTTTACCGTTTTTAGCAAACACCACTAAGTTATCTTCGATCGCTTCTGGAACTCGCAGAATAATATCTATCAACTAGATATTGTTGTCTTTAATCGTCCTTGTTTATCCTGAAAAACAACAACTTCATTTTGGTCCACATCTACGAGACGCAAAAGATTAGCGAGCTGATCCTTGACCTGGTCAAGGGTTGCATACTTGGATAATTCACCTTGGGGCTTGAGACTCCGAGAAGATCTTCCGTAAATATCTACCACTGTATATTCACTAGGACCTGTTTAAAACGTTGGACAACGCGGTATACTTGTGCACGACTTTATGAGGCGGAATCAAGGACCTTGACACAGCGTCGAACACAGCGAGTACTTCACGGACACATATTGGCGGATCAGTTATTGTCTGTGTTGGTAATGTTGAATACCAGACGGGAGTGTTTTAAAGTCCGCCGACATATTTTAAATATTCTTTTGGTGGCGGCAATCCATACGAATCAAAATCAACAATTCCACGTGGATCAATCGCGTATGCAACACAGTGAGTGCCTAGACCAGAACTTCCATCGAGATTAATGATACCGGTTTCAAACGGTTTGGTTGTTTTGGTAATTGATCACGCATAAAAACGCCTCTAAAGTTTTTGATGTTTAATTTTTTAGCAGTATCAAGTAAATCAAAATTGGACATGGGAAGCATTAACGATGTGTCCCGGGCAGTCTTAGACCCGATCCGCTCGCGGATTGATCGTACCATGAATAAGGGGTTCCTGGCAGTCTTAGACCTTTCCCTTTTTTTTTGGATGTTTTTAATCCGTGACCTGTTGCTTTCTTTAATGCCATCCCAGCAGCAGTTCCAACAGCACCAATTGCAGCTGCTTTTGCAACAGCTGGGGCTCCAGCGGCTAGCAACGCTGGTATAGCTGCAAGAAGAGGAAATATACCACCCGTCTTAGCAATATCTTTAATGGCACCCGCAGAAAGATTAAGTCTAACACCAGTCGCTGATCGTTTGTCGTCACTGAAGTGCCCGAGTTGACGTTCTGTCAGTGATAGTTTATTTGGACTACCTGTGAGCAGTGCTGATTTCAGCAATATTTGTATTCCCGAATTCTTTTTTGATACTGATTGTATCTTTTTAATCTGACCGGGGGTCAGAGGAACACTAACGTGATGATATGGCATTATAATATCATGGACGATTTAATTACCTATTTTCCACTGGGGCATCAATGACTCTCATTCGTCCAGCAACACCTTCAAGCAACATTGTTTTATCTGAGAGTATAACAGCGATTGTTCTGTAATTAGCACGCGAGCTTGAAAATGTATCTCAACGACGGATTGCCTAAATAAATCCAAGTGTTCCAGCGAAAAGTAATAAATCGGATACAACGCTGTAAAATCTAGTTGTGATATTTGTAGACTAGAATCAACATTTTGATCACGTCCCATAAATGTCATAAAACGATGATATGCACGTGCAACATGATTGTTATGAAAATGTAATAAAATATCTTCGAATGGTACTTGATGTCCATTTATTCTCGGTGAAACTTCAGTAATACCAAGTTTGTCAAATATCATTATACTGTGTAACTGTGAGTTTACTCATTCATTATTTTGGAAAGCAACAAATATATGTCGCGCCGCAGAGACATCTTGCTGTGACGCTATCTGCCATGTGAATAAACTATTAATGTTACTTTGAACACTATCTGTGGTCATCGTCAACCATAATAATGTTGATTTACCACCAAATCCATAAAAGAGAGCAGCCGTTGTTCTTCAGCGAGTGATGCTAACATTGTTGGCATCCACAATGAAAGTTTTGTCAGCATTGCTTTAGCTGCATCACCGATAGGGCGCCAGATTGCATCATTGTCGGTAGCCTTTTGTACGAGTACTACTGTATGCTTGGCTCCGAAAATGACCTTTCTCACATTACTGCAAAATCTAAAGATATGTGACAGTGGAATTGCACATGGAAATCTTCTACTTCCATCTTTCAGCATTGATCGACGCACTGCGAATCCAAAATTAAATTCTGGATTAGAACCATGAACCACCGGCCACGCATCAACGTCAGCGGCGTCGGCGAAGTTTCTTGGTCGTCTTATATAGTACTGTCTGTTGTCAGAGTGGTCAGAAGTATCCTTTACTAACATCATTGATGGACCAATCTTGAATAATCATCGGAATATCTTGCTAGACTCAGTATCGTCGTGGCAACGTCAATGTTTTCTAGGCATGATTCAATGTTTGTTCCGTCGATGCTATACGTAGCACTGTTGAACAACGCCATGATGCCATTATTAACAAAACCAACTCTGACATCAGCTCCATATTCAGTATCATCTGTTTTTAGAATTTCACCTTCTACTTCAATAAATGCTTCAGCGGGTAAGAAATATTTACTTGTATCCTGAACTTGCAACTCAGTTCGCCCACTTTGATTTGGTTCTCGTGCATCGTACGAATAATATTGACAATCACGTACCGATTCATCTTTGAGGGCTGGCACATCCATGTCAAATGCGGGATCAGATACACGCTTGAATATTTTATTATACTTGTTATATTTTTTCTTTTTCTGACAGAGGTACACCAGCCAACTCTGCCAGTTTTTGATTTGCAGCTTGATTTATTATTTTACTAACATTTGCTGGCATAACTTTGGTGCTTGCCAGTTTTACTGGCTGAGGTTTTCGTCGTATTAATCGTGCTAGTCTGTTCTTGGTTGCTGAGAATGCTTTGCTAGCAACATCAACAACAGCAACAATACATTTATCACGAACAACGTCAATAGTTTTCATTCCCAGTTTCTTTGCAATAGGTATTGCTTTTGGGGCTATCCTTCTGAATAGACCCTGAACAACATCACCGAGTCCATCTTCGTAGATTGCTTTGTATGTTGGTAATCGCAAATTTATCACTCTGACCATTACAGGTCCAGGTTGAGCATTATGTATGATCATATTATTTTCTTGTCACTGATCTAATTGCATCAATCATCAACGATTTCATCGATGAGGGACCAATAAACATTAATGTTAATGATACCGCCTGTAAATAATCTGTGACAAATAGCAGCTGCTTCATTAATGATTTCTGGGGAATTATTGCCGGCTCGTCTTCCGCCAATCAGAATTTCTAGTCTATCAACATCGGCAAGGACGTTATTGGGACATGGAGTAATAAGACCCCTTCCCCTGGTACCTGTATCAGGAGTGGCAATACCACTTCCAGTGGCACTGGTATCAAAACTTGCATCCTGCCATTCTTCTTCTTCCTCACTTGTTGTTTTGACTGGTTGCTGTGATTGTTGTTTGTGTGGTTGTTGTTGTTGTTTTTGTGGTTGTAATTGTCGTTGTTGTAACTGTGTAAAATAGTTATCTGTTCCGTTGCTAAATGAAATGTATCTTGTATCATTATTTCTGGCCCGATCAACTCGTAGTGTATGCGAAATATCCATTTGTACCAGGTTTCACGACCTTCATTATCATCAGCGTACTCGGGTTTTAAAAATTTTGTTCTATCATCATAACTGCGCGCGGCAAACGCAGGTAATTTTTCCACCTCAAAATTTTTAATGAAGGCAATACCCTTTTCGGTAAATTTATCGTTCACTTCAGTTTTGACTCTTGCTTGTTCTGGTTCTGATTCTGGTATACGATCCTTTATATCGCCTATTTCAGCACGCGCTTGATCAATACCTTCAAGTATTTCTTGCACTGGTTGAGCAGCAGCTATTTCACCTGGAAGTTCTCTTAAGATCCGTTTTGTTTGTTTAGTTCTTTTTGCTCTTTTTCCAGTTGCGTCAGCGGTTTGGTCTAACGTGGGCAGAAGACCTCTGATAGCCTTTGTATCTCTTTCGGTAGCCTTTGTAACCGGTTTAAATAACTGTTCTGCACCTTCTGTAAATTCCACCTGAGACGTCTGACGCTCTTTGTAATTTTTTAATGGAAGATATTTTTTAATTGCCTCTAGTCGCTGCCGAGCTAGTTTAGATGTGTGAGATTCCATGGTTAGCGTTATTATTGATATAATAATGATTTAATTACGTCACACAGTAGTGGGGGGTGGGGGAGTGTCGGTAAACGAGAACGCAAAAACACAAGCGTCAAACAAAAATCAGCTAACCCGGCTAGAAAGAGATCTCAGTTGGTTAGAGGTCGCGCTTTAGCGTTATTGACCTTGTATTTTCATTTTTGTAGAAAGCTTTATTTTCGTGAAATAACCCTCCCATTATTTGTCTGATTCACCCTCTCTGCTGCTGTTCTTGTTACGATACTGGGGGCCATATTTCTCATTTAACCAATCCTGGAACAAAAGTTTATGTAGTCATTATCGCGGAAGAGTTCGATTATGAGCGACATCGATGATATCGGGTCTGATTAGATGCATTTACTAGCACTCTGATGGCGAAATTTCTGACACCATTGGGTCAAACTTGGAATCAAAGTTTTCATTCTCTCATACGATTTAGAATATGAATGACATTCATGCATATTAATAATGTAATTATGCATCTGTTTAGCTGAGTTTGTTAACACCATGGAGGCCATATTTCTCATTTTATTTTGGTCAAACCTGTAATACAAGCATTATGTATTCAGTCTCCTGAACAGTTGCATAACGACAAGCAAAAAATCATGCAAAATATTATGATCGATCTTGCATCTGATTCGTTGAGCTTCTTTTAGAAACCTTTCGATATCAGAACGCATTACACTAACCCTGCTTACAGGAAAAAACTGTCCACGCATTTCTCTTTTAAACAGGTGTAAGTCATACGAGTAGTCTCACGAGTTCTTGGGCCTATTATAAGATACAATTCTACAGTCTTTGTGTGACATTTCGTTAGGCGCTCAGCATTAAAAGGTTAGTATTAGGACTGATTGGCCTGGTGTCAGGATAATGTGACTGGGTGGGATATCATGCTACATGTCTGCGGCATGATGCCCCATTGCTAGACATCACTATAAACTACCACACTGCAAACATCGTAGCGATATGACTGAAAATTGTTAAAGCTACATTAAAAATCCAAATCACACACACACACACACACACACACACACACAGACACACACATTTCTCATTATTATCGTTACCTTTTACCTTTTAAGGTCATGAAACGCTTCCAAATGTTCTGCATAATGAAGAATCCTTGGAAATATTGTCACTATTACAACAGTAGATTAACTCTTTGGCGCGTTACATGCATGCAAAAGGAAGGCATTTGAATGTGTTTCATACTCATTTTGTTACACTATTCTATGATCTGGTAAAGTAAAAGCAGTTTTAGCACGTTATGAATAAAAAGGATACGCTTTTGTTCATTTCCAATGAAATTTATGAAACTCGGAGAAAGTATTCAATCGACTTTTATCACTTTCTTCTGTCTTTGATTCAAGATTCAGTTCCAGTTATAATCACTCCTTGCTTTCATATATTTTATAATTATATTCCACAAATCTTATGCTGTGTAATATTAAAGACTATAAAAGTGTACTTTTTCTTCACTGCATCAATGATTTTGCTTCATATACAAGACATGGCACATAACAATTAGGAACTGAGAGTCAGTCAGAAAAGGAAGATGATTCAGTTAGCCAAGAAAGATTTTAGTGGTGGAAAAAGTATCTGAAATATCTAGAATATCACGTACTACAGTTAAGAAACTTTTGAAAATGCTTTACAAAAGAGAGTCCGTAGGAAACAAAAAATAAGCAAATGGGGTGAGCATACGCTTTCTTGTCTTCTTCAGCACAACGTTTGAGAGCTAAAGTTAGTCTTTTAATGACCCTGTCAGTGTTCAGGATTAAATAGATGGAAAGCAAAGAAGCAAAAAAGCGATTTTTTTTTTTGCGGAATCGTGCATAATCTATTATCGTGATTTAAAGCGTGACACATTTGGACAGTTGAAAACCAGTCGTGACAAGTGATTTTTAGCTATGAGACTACAGTTGTTTTGGGTAAAGTTTGAACGTTTCGGTTTAAATAAAACGTGATGAAGAATGGAAACCAGAGTGTTTAGGAATATACTTGCCGTTCGTGAATATTTCTCAAATGGTTTAGAATGTGCATTACATGCATCGGTGCTGGAAATTCGAACGCAGTGGATGGTAACACTGACTCTGACAAGTGTATCGGTATATTTGATGAAAGTTTCTAAAAGGGGAATAGGCCTTTAAGCAAGATAATTGTTTAGTTCGTATTTTTAAGAGGACAGAATCGTGGACAAAAAATATAAACACCAAATCTCTGGCCACCACAGACTCTGGACTTCAATATTATTGAAAATATATGACAAACAACTCCACCTGAGCTTAATAAATACTTGAAATGAAATACATGATCACATTTGTGCTGTTTATGACATTTGGGACTCTCTCAATCAGTCGTAATCTGAAGGCTTTAAGACTCTATAGCTAAGCAATTACAACCTATAATAAATTACAAGGGATCAGTTACCTAGTATTAGATATATAAATACCGTATGTACTCGCTTGCAAGCATTATGCTATGACATATCAGGGTTTATGTTGTTTGCAATTGGGCTAGACTTAGAAGCAAGTATATACGGTACTATTTTTCTTTCATATTTTTGTCAGAAGAATTTTCAGAATAGCAATGATATTAGTTCTCCTCCTATGACATCAACATAAATATATACTCATTTTTGTTCTGGTACTGTAAACTATAATATAATGAAGAAAAATTTCACTTATGAATTCAAGAAGATAATTCTCACAACACACTTTTGGTCTATAAATCAATAATCAGATACATTCACCTTTTCAGTATCATTAAAAATTCTCCTCAAATATTCTCAAAATGATCTCTATCTAGTGTTACACATTAATATGCTCAATAAACGTGTTAGTTAAATAGTAATTAATAAAAAAATTTGATACAGATATATTAAAAACAACAAACAAAAAGATGTTTTCGCAACGTATGCAATATGATGCACAATTCAAAATAAAATCATGCACACTAGTAGATATGCGACAATGCAGTTTTTCTACAGCAAAGAAAAACACTAATCTGCCAGCACTTTTTGCTATGGCAGATTAATGTCTTTATGTTGGTTGGAGTTGGAGCCGACTTATATCGGAGTATTAAACTTGGAATACATATATGTCTATTGACCACAAATGCTCTAATGACTGCCATGAGCTTGTCTCACAAATGGATATTCTAATTTGATGCAGGACTCATAGCAATAAAACCTTGAACACTATAATGACAACACTAGTCCTATAAATCAACCCAACCCCCCAACCCCCCAAATCTGGGATGATACTGATGGACGATATGTGGGTATGATGTCACCTGTTCATTAAAATGTGCAATTTTGATGCATGCAAATCTTTCCAGAACAAACCTGCATACACTTCAGACACTTACCGGTAATTGGTAACAGCCATATCTAGCGTGAAATTCAAAATGACCACAGGACAAAGGGTTGTGCTATTCCACGTGAATTTACAAATTAACAGTCATAGGATTTGCTCGGGAAATATAATGTACATGTCACCAAAAGAACCCTTCGGCCGACGGTAGCTCCAGAGCAGCGAGACATAACGGTAAAAAATGTACACCGATGTGTGCATTCAAAATTGGCTGCAGAGATCTGCAGGTTTTAATGAATAGGTGATATCAGCCTCTAAACCGGAAATCTATATCATCACGGGGGAGGGGCTGATTTATCGGCCTATGACAATACTATCAATGTAGAATATTGTTTCATACATAAAGTGCCTTCCATTATTCCAGCTTCAAACTGGCATACGCTGGCAAAAACTAGTCTATTGTCAAGTGTTTCCCCACCGGATAATTTTAGGATGGCGTCGAGCCATGCTGTTTTATTTCCTGGCTTGGCCGTTTTTCTCCGCACCAGGCCGTTGTTTTTTGTGTGTTTTTGTTTGCTTTTGTTTGTTGGTTTTTTTTCCTTTACATTCCGCAAGTCAATTTTTTAACACGTTACCGTTTCCTTTATTTCACAAATACCGCTTTAAGTTTCTCGCGAAGAAAAACGGTCATGTACGTGGCTAGTTTAATTTATGTGATGCTATGCGGCCATGCATTTGTGCCCAAAACTCAGGATATCTTTGTGCGAACTAACACCACGCGATGTTGCATAAACAGCGATAAACGATGTCTTTGTTTATTTGAACTTCTGGCGGCAATGCATACTCAGAGTGTATCCTTTCGTTTCCTGCGAACGTAAACAGTTGCTTATGTGCCTGATTTAATTTTAGTATTTTGTATGATTGTAAGTAGCAATATACATCTGACAAATCTTAAATTAACATCGTGTTGCAGGTCAATATTAATTAACATCACATAGTGATGTGTCAAGAAGGTCTTTCTTTATTGTTCACTGGCGACAGGGTGCACACTCTTGGGATAATGTTTTCATATCCAGCTGAGTCGATATGATTCAAGCGATTATCTTTTTCATCATTAATTGTCACTGGGCCAATGACTAGGTATGGTTAATTTTGTTCATTCTATATAACATGCTATGATGAAAAAATGTTAAAGCTACGTTAAAAATCCAAATCACATATAACATGCTAAGTTGTTTCCACTTTAATATCGAAGAAATTACAATAATCAACGTGAGATGGCAATGCATTGAACCTGAGCCTATCAGAAAGAATGCGTTATTCTCAAAACGTTTCTGACGTGTTTCGATTATTGCCAGTTAATAATTTGACGACCGTGACAATTTCACAACTATTGAAGTGACACTGTAACCTCTTGACTAACATAAACGTTTCCAAATCGAGTTGTCTTCAGCTAGATCTAGTGAAGTTGTAGCCAGTTAACCTTTTTAAAAAGCAAAGGTAAGCATATCACTTCCCATTTCCTTAACTGATCTCGGTACACTATTTTTAAGTAATACAATAATATTTCTAACATAACAAACAAAAGTGCTTGACGTAAGTATAAACCTATATTTTATTATATATCTATCAATTTGTTACTCACGAATAGCGATATTTATTATGAAAAGGACCAAGCAGGCCAGGGTCTAATATGTGACATGTATATATAAACGGCTAAAACAAAACCAAAAGTGTAATGTCCAAACCTACTGGGGACAGCATGACTGGGAACGTGTGGACTAGTCAAGAAATTACAGCATTGCTTTCACTATCCATAAAATTGCCGTAGTATGTGAAGCAATGTTGCGTCAGACAATCAGCAAGCTTGTTTAAGAATATCTACAGTAACAGTTCTGAAATCCTTGGACAAATCTAGATACGTAAATTCTGCACAGGTGGGTGCTAAACATTACGAGTAAGGAGGTTTTACTGGCATCATCTGGGTCTGGTGGTCATATCGGCAGCATACACTCGACCACCAGATTCAAATCTTGTTTGCGCGAAGCTAAAGCCAGGTGAAACAAGCTCGAAAAGGTTGGATATGCACAACAGCCAAAGCTTCTGTTATGTCTCTGATCGAAACTTTACGTTCGAAAGCGAGGTTAGCAGGGATTGCACTAATTTCATCATCTGAAATCTTCATGATGTGACTCTGATGTTTTGAGTCTTCAGAGCACACCGAGCATTGAAACAATTTCAGCCATGATAAAAGGCCTTGAAGAGTGAAATTCTCCTTCCCGGCTTTCACAAGCAGAAACAGTAGTTTTCATTTCTCTGTGAACTTCGATCAATGATTACGGGCATGGACATAGTAGTGCACGGTCGCTTCTCTCGACGTATATATCGAAGAAAGGAGCGTATGATGACTGATAGCCTGCTGACGGCAGCCCATTATTTGCTACCTAGCATGTTTTGTATGACGGTAGTTTCAGCGAGGTTCTGGTTAAAGCTTCTAATCTTTCTGAATTGAGCCGTGTCAAAATCCATGTGATTCCTTTTCAGAAATAGAGTGGGTTAGATCGTTGACCCGGGATTTGCCCTATCAGAGTCCGACTGCAGTTTTGAACCCTCGACGTCTGGATTATTTTCGGTACGAAGACCATGTGGTGAGGGGGACTGGAGGGGTGGGCAAAGGCCCACGTCCCCTTCCATCTGATATAAACTGCATGCATAGCCAACGCTCCAGACCAGAGCGACATAAAGGTCTATCAGATACCACCAACGCGCAAATCTGATGAAAGACCGATTTCTGAATGGATCGTCAGTCATAAATAACCTGGCCCTTTTTTAACAGATAGTAGGCAAGGACAAAACGCCTGCAGGGAATATGTCCGATTTGTTCATTTATATTTAGTTCGGAGCACCAACGCAAAAAGTGCCAAAGCAGAACGCTTAGGTAGGGTGGTTTGCAGCTGACTATATCGAAGCGCGGCATCTGATGGGCTCCCCAACCATATCTACTATCAACTTCCAATTGCCGCTTTTCCAGAGGAATTCCTGTCATCAGCCAACACTGGTTGCGCTAGTGACGCAGGAATTATTCTTTATCGTTTGTGATCCTAGCCCATAGCACGAGTTGGAGCACAATGTAACGTCACACAAGTCCACGACAGTGATAAAAAATTCACACACATACTGACAAAAATCAATATATGATCAACAACAGGCATATTATAATCTTTTAATGCTAACAATAATACCAAATATCAGGATGGATGGTGGAAAACCACGGAGAAATTGACAGGAGGCCTTCAGTGCTATCTTTCAAATAATGGTGCGTAAGCTTAAAACTGGCTACATCTAGCAATGACAAGGGGAGGTACTTGGTAAGAGTTCCTGCCATTCGTCTATATGATATAGATGATAAGGACGATTTTCGTCGTTTTGGGAGGTCGAGATTTGGGAGGTAGCGCAGCATAGTTCCTAACACTGAGGTGATCATGAAACGTATTTGAAGGAGAAACATGGCATTGCAGCAATAAACCATTAAGCCATTTCAGCCGGTCTTTGTGAAAAGCCAATCAAGGCTGCTTAGGTGATGTGGCCCAATGTGCATACTGAGAAGGGTAACTGGCTCTGATTCAAAACCATGAACCTTAACCTGCCTCAAGTGCTGTCGAGATATCAACGGCAAAAATAAATTATGTAGTGCAAGAAAAGATTGTTTGTATGGCATATATCATCCTCATAAATTTTAATCCAAGTCAGTAAAAAGACTGTAAAAATTAACCCACCTAATTCCCCAGTCTTAACAAGAAGGGTGATAAAGGGCAAAGACATATTTTGAGATATTTACATGACTCTGACTACTAATGACCCCCAAATTACTTTCATTTAAAACTTAAACGAAATATAATTTACATATCCAATTTATGGGTAACACCTTCTGTTATGTGACTTCATATGAAAATACTGACCTTAAATTTCAATGAAAACAAATCCTTTGACATAAGGACATAAGAGATATTGTAGTTATGTAAGGTCCGCCATATGAAAGATTCTGTTCTCTTTGGAATTCTTCGTGTTTCGCATTCTATAAAGAAAGATTTGTCATTTTCCGGGTACAGTAAAACTCTTCAATTACAAAAACTGTTTGAACTGGGTATAAGTGTTTGGAAAACAATTTGCTCTTCTACACAGAAAATGGAAATGACATAAGTGGTCTCTGAGTGGTTCCAAATACAATTGTGCTGTTTCTAAGTTGGAGGCTTCAGCGATGTGCTCTACTTATAATAGGCCGCGAGAGTTCGCATAGTGCAAATTATAACATACCTTAGCTTTATTAAATTGTTGCAAAATTAGTACATTCACCATAATATTGACATAAAGGTTTAGCAAATTATCACTTTGCTTAAAGTATACTTCTGTGAATCTGATTCGTTATCATGAAACATAATTTAGCAAATTCAATTTTCTCAATAACTTAAATTGCGCTATAATTTCGTAACTTACAGTTATTATGTGTTATATAGGGGTTAACACGGGATTTAAAGATGTTAAGTTATGCATAGAGATTTAAATAGAATTTATAGCATCTACATTATACACATAAATTAACGTACGATTTACAGCAGGTACATTGTATACCGTGACTAATATAGGATTTTATGGCTGCAAAAAGACACAGGACTTAAGTGTTGTAGTATAAACTATTATTTAGCTATAGTATAATGTTAATTTTTTAAAGTACAGGTAAGCTTACTCAGAGGAACCATTGTTGTTGCTTACTAGCCATAGGTATAAAATATAAGAGAATGCACAATTATTACCGCGACGTCAGTAGGATTATTTTGATTTTATAACTTTTTTTCTAACAAGGGATGTAGTGTATAAATTATAACGTTGTAATCCCGGAATAAAGACTCAAAGTTGTTAAGAAATATTGTCATCTGCTAGTAGAAGTTAAAATGTGTCCATGTGGATGTTCGTACTAACATGATATGAAAAGGATACGTTTTTAGTCAAAAGGAAAATTACTTTCTTTGTTTAACAGAATATTTTATGTAGTTTGGTTTTGTGGTCTGCGTAATGCAAAGCTTAACAACACGTTTCTGTTTCTTCATGTCATGTCTATCGAAAATAATTCAGTAGGAAAAAGCCATTTCAAAGAAATTCAGCTGAAATGTGTTAAATTATACAATATATCCACTTTGGAGGACGTCGTAAGGAGGTAAAACTTACAGAGTACTGATGACTGTAAATGGTGAGTTTAAAGACTTTCACGTTATCTGAGATGCTAATATGAAATTAACAGAAATATACAATTACTTTAACCATCCACTTTACAAACATATGCAAATGTTGAAAGAAATGTTTGCTTTGCAAGCATTCTAGGCACATATACATCCACGATGCACAATCTCAACATATGTACAGATGTGCAGCCTGGTTCCACTGGTAAATGCTAGGTGCCTCCTTTTCTTCAACTGTCTACATGAATCCAGAAGCTTTGTCCACTGGTATCAAGGGTTCTTTTCATGCAAAATAGATGTTAATATAATAGAACTGTATCGTGAAATCTAATGTAAGTGCAATAGAGCATATTACAAAAGTGTTCATTAGATATAATATTTATGAAAAGAGTTTAATAATGGTGTATGCAACTCTCTAATAAACAGAGTATGGCGATTAGTATTTCTTGTAGCCCCTTTAAAATGGCGCAGTGCTAGACCCTTTGTCTTGTGCTCCATGCTGCCTCTTTTAAGTAACTATATCTTCTTTGGAGCCTTTTCCACAGCACCATGTTGATAATCTGCCACTTTAGGTACCCCCCCCCCCTTCTGTTTACAGCTGCTTGAGTCTTGATAATCAGTACGATTTCATCACACAATTAAACAAATGGATCACCAAAACTTGTCAATTAACAATAGATCCAAACTACTTACTAACGTAAGGTTTACTTACTGATCAAATATATTTGAGTTTTGACATCACCAAAAACAACGCCACTTTTAAAACATGGGATAGCTATACTCTGAATCTGTTCTCCTAAAAATGTCATTTAGCAAACAGTCTGACAGGTTGGGAAAGTTGTCAGCTCAGGACTAAATGTCGTCTATATAGTTCATGGTTCTAAACAAAATCTGAAAATTAAATGAAAATCACTACTGCTATTGTAGTAGTAATATTTCATTTTCAAAAGGGCAAAATACAAAGATGCATCAAATAACATACACCAGTTATAACATTGTGTTTGAAAGGCACCTCTATTGAACTAAAAAAAACCACACATATTGCTCTTCAATAAATGGAATCCAATCCCATCCAAGGAATTAAAAGAATGAATCAACGAAAAAGACATGATAAAGAATGAGGATAGAAGGAATAGAAAGTTTTTTTTTATATGTCATCTTCATTTATATTCACAGTAACGGACAAATATTATTATTATTGAGAAGATTTTTACTTTCAGTTTGTTGCTAATCAGGCATTAGATTTCCTTTCAAAGTATTCATTATGCGCGTAACTCTGACTGGTTTCCTAATTTTACATACACGTCAGCAACAATGACAAGAATTCCAAATAAAATAAGGTAAATTTTGATCACTTATCTACATATAAAATGCCATATTGGAGGATAGTAACCATGCCCTTTTAAGATTGTGTAAGAAACACTAATACTACTGGCAAGTCTTCAACAGACATACTTCATTATTTGTTATTACTGTTACTCATGACAGGAATTTAACAAATGTATTCACGTCAGCGTGGAATGCTTCATAATTATGGATCCATGGTAGCTCAGTTGATAGAACATTTTAATATTAGCATACTGAATCCATTTGAAGTTGTATTTTCATAGCATTTTATACGTGAGAGTAAAGGAAAAAATGACACCATGTGGAGCTACTGGTGTCAAAATTCATTTGATTGTAGCAGTTGCTTCAAAAACAGGAACTAAAGGGGTCTCTGCAATGAGTCCGTTCATGAAGTCATATTGCTTGTGATGTATCGTTGCCTTTTTATTGCGGAATTAGACCTGATTGTGTCTAACGTTCTCCTGTTCCCACTGTATACGCAGAATTAGACTTACCAACAGGTGGCATTTGCAATCATATTTCGCTAAAAGACATTTTTATCTGTAGGGATTTTATGAGCTAAAATTTCACATTGTAAGTGTAAACGGCTATTCTACATTATCCGGAATTCATTTTGTGAGTGGTTTGAATGCTGAAAAGCGTCCTTAAGAGTTAGCGAACGATTTTCTGTTCGGATGAAATTTACTCTTACGGTCTTAGGGAGATGAAGGAGTCAGATTAGTATTAAATATGGATGTAAAGAAGGGTAACGACGTTATAGAGGTACTAGAGAATTAACTTTATTTAAAAGGGGATCATAGGGTGTAGAGGAGGTCTTTTGATATATAAGGGATGTAAATTCTATTCTTTTTATACCCATTTTAACGACTACCCTGTGTGGTCAGTAAATGAGTGAATGTTAGTCATTAAACAAAACAAGTTAAATGTAGTAGTTTTAACTTTACATATCTTGTTATAGGTCAGTGAACCCCACCATGTTAAACCTGCGTTGTAATATTCATTTTACTTGTAGACAAATATACCAGCATATTACCTTTCCAACCAAACAGACACAATGTTATAAAGTTGCATTTCCCACCAAAGAGTCTCAAATATTTTCATTCATTAGACGATAAACGGAATGGTTTTACCAATTACACTGACCTTGGATAAAACATTAAAAATTGTCCAGCCTGTTTACCAAGCCAACATAGCTGAAGAAGACGTTAGGTTTCAACAACGCTATTTTCAAACCGCACGATGGACATATCAAGGTTACTGTTAGTGATATGGCTGGCAAATTACATCGTGCACAGGCCAAGTCGTAAGCCAAAGTCAAGTCATTGTAGGCTGACAGATCTGTGTCAGTTCAAGAACCAGATCGAGCACACGACACAAATTCGGCGTTCATTCGACCAATGTAGCAAAACTAACAATGGTCTTCAGAAACTGATGAATGGAAATTTGTTCTGGCTTGAAATAAAGCTTGCAAACAATAAATTCAGTAGCAATGTTTTGTGAGAATGTAACATTTCAATATGATGCCAGATATACCCAATATGTTAAAATATTACATTTCTAGCCAGGCAAACCCATCATGTGTAACCTATGAACAAATGTTTAACATTTCATCTTGACGCTCAAAACCACAAATTGCTGTCCTGATGTTAAATTCCCATGAACGACAAGTGTCATTCCCATGTTAATTTCCCTATCGATGTTATAAACATTTTACCCTGTTTAACATACGATATCCTTTGGGGCTAGATCGTCATGCTATATACTAATCATAGCTCTCGATTGCTAAACCATGTTCTCAGGATGAACGCCAAGTTATAGAAAACAAAAAGGTGTACCAATGATTTTAAATGAAATTAATAAGTGTAGCGGTTAGATTTTCTTCAAATTTTCGTCCATGGGAAGGCAAATTATGATGCTTCAATCGCTATATGGATTTTCGAGTAGGCAAACTCGTTTTTGAGAACAAGGGCAGGGCAAATAAACGTTTTTGGCCTTTTTTAAACTCAATTTTCCTAGCTCACAGGCTGGATTTACACGGGCGAAGAATAAGACTGACTTTAAAAATAATAAGATAAAATTACAGGTACACTGATATAAAAGTTTATTTTGGGTCGTATGCAGTGAAAAATGTCTTTCTGGCTGTTCTAGGCACAAGGTCTGAACCTCAAGCGGACGACGTTCCAGAAAGTGACGTTTTGTGAAAACTATGGTGCGTAACTGTAGCCGCTTGATGGAGCCAATCAGCATGATGGACGTTGTTGTTTCTGTATATTCCCCAGACTGATATCTGCAAAATCCCCCAATGCTGATAACAGTTGCGGCAAGCACAGACAAGTGTGTCCCGTTGTCACTGCTGATAGTAAACATTGTCGAACTTGGACCAACGTTTGTCCGATATCTTCCTTAGTAGCAGACTGGCAGTGACCTACAATATCTAGTAGAAGTAGCTGGAAATATATACAACCGGTGATATTTCACCATTTTGGGAGGAATAAAAAGAAAATTGTCTTTTTGATGTCTTTGGACTTGACGTTACAGATATTCGAGAGACTGGCTTGTTGTCATTTATTCAGAAGCAAAGAAATATAACAAAAATCCTAGCTGATATTTAAATTGTGTTCACGCACAGGGTGTAGTGAGGCACATTTTATGCATCATTGCCAAAGCGAGGGTTATTTGTATGCCTAAATCTCTGCTTATTATGATTTAAAAAAGAACATCTTTTATCGCTTCCAACATGGAAATATCATACATTCTTATGATATTGCCGATCTTTGTTTTGGGAAATCAAAACTGCTCGGATCCACTCGGATTTATGAATGATACAACGACAGTCAAGTTCTCTGTGCTAATGACCCTTAGGGAGTCAGCAAATGGGGTTACTAGCGGTCCCATTTTGGAATCTCAGCTTCAGCTCCTGGCTGCCATTCAGATGACGGTGGATAAATTAAACAATTACCTGCCTTTCATGAAGATTGGTAAGTACAAGAGACTAGTATTCTTGGTATTCTACTATTCCTCCATTTTCTGAAGATTTTAAGATAATTTAAAGAAATGCAATGCAAAACATAAAGGCACGAATATATGCAATTCAATACTTCTGAGCTCTGTGAATTGTTTATAGATCAAGAGTTAAAAATTAAAATAAATTATTACCAGCACTAGTAATTACATGCACTTTCAAATATTACAATTGAAGGATATGCATTGGGCAAGGAATTATTTTGTCACATGGTTTCAGTTTCTATCAAATGAGATAATGTTTTCTGTTGAATCGTATAACATCCGTCAGACATATTTTTTTTTTTTTTTTTATTTAGTTCTAAACTCACCAATTTAGAATATTATTAAACTTCTGAAGATGTAACGTTTAAAATACTACACAACAAAAACAGATAATATATTATTCTCTTTTCAGTTCAATACAACTCTGTTTTTTGCATTATAATCTTTGTAAGTTCTCTAATCAATCGAATATACAATATTCTTTATCTTAGGGAAATACTTGATACATAATCTTATCACATTAATCCATGACTCGAGCAGGAATTCAGATGACGGTGGATAAATTAAACACCACGACTTACTTCTCTTTCATGCCAGTTGGTGTGTGTGTGTGTGTGTGTGTGTGTGTGTGAGAGAGAGAGAGAGAGAGAGAGAGAGAGAGAGAGAGAGAGAGAGAGAGATTATATTAAGGAATTTTACTGTTATCATTTTTTAAATTAAGAAGTCCTATTTCTTCTGTTGTGTTCCTTGTCGACTGCTTTTTGGTTGGAATAAGACACAGCACACTTAGGTCTATATATTTTGTTGGAGAGAGAGAGAGAGAGAGAGAGAATTATATTAAGGGATTTTATTATCATCATTTACATATTTGTTCCGCTCTAACTGTGTACACCCTTGTTGACTGTACTAGGTATAGACACTAACATCTCAAAAAGTCACTCTTCACAATGACATGGTATACAAGTATGTAAACGGGCCGCAACTTCGCGGAATTTCCTGTATTTTTGGTGGTGGGGGGGGGGGACATGCGATATTCCTGTGTGCAAATGAACAAAGATTATATCTGGGGTGATTTTTACTTCCTTCCATATCTTCAAATATCACATTTTGTTATTTACAGTTTGTATTCGTTAAGGCTGCATGTCTCAGATAATACATGTACAAATATATAAATGATTGATCTTTCACGATTCTATTTATTTTGGCACATGCATACAGTGGTTTACAACAGTGACCTGACTTTGCTGAGTGATGTAATATCAAGCCTATCTGCAGCTGAACAAAAATTATATCTGGGGTGATTTTTACTGACTTAGATGCCTTTAAAAGTTACATTTTGTTATCTGACAGTTTGCGTTTGTTAAGGCAGTATGCCTCAGAGACGTAGTAAACAAATGTATCAATTATTGATCTATCACTATTCTATCACTATCTTGAATTCTTCATTAATGTTTGAAATTTCTCGTATTAAACGTCATTATCCAAATGGGACAATATATTTTAAATTTAAAGAAAAAAAACTTGCTGAAGTATGCATTGCATTTGAGAAAACTGAAGATCATCGCTATATTTTCAGTTATTCTTGACACTGAAAATAAGGTTGCTGTAAGAAGATAACCTTTAAATATTTTTGTTTCATAAACGAGGATAGGACACTTTTCCAAAGGCAATACCGTCTATACTCGCATATAAGCCGAGTCCAACTGCAAACTGCAAAGACACAGATCTGACTTCGTATAATTTGCCGACAGATCAGGATATATGTTGTTTGCAGTTGGACTTTACTCATAAGCGCAGAAGGTCGAGACGGATTATAAAACACTTTTTTACATCGACTTTCCACTCAGAGACTGAGTTCGATTTAGAAGGAATGCAATGATATTTTGCGCCGGAATATTTACTTTTCATTTGATAATTATTCGACATACAACGTCAAATGTTTGACACATTGTTTCATATCTTAATACCCCAAAACGTGTTGGCGTTATCGTTAAAATTGGATTGAATGATTGAGAAGTAGTAACTACATCACCCTTCAATTCCATCATGCGATATGCAGTGTATTTGATGTGTGACTGCATAATGAGGGTAAAGATCTAATTCTCTAAAAGTGGGTCACTTTGACCTTTCCATTGACTTTTAATAATTATTCGGTCCTCAGCGTATTAACAAGTCATACTATAAATAGAAGTCTCTTGCACACACTCGGGTATCCTCGAAAACGTACAGACTTAAAATGGATTAATGTGTGTAAATACAGTGGTCAACAGGTACATATTTGAATGACATACTATATGCAGGTATGTACATATCAGGCACGTCAGAAGTCATATATACATACATAGAACAAATCATACACGTATTTTATCTCTGGAGATAATAATAAAAGTACGTATTGGATGGCTTTAACATATTATTCGAGCTGGTCAAGAAAGAATTTCTTAGATGAGATTTTAAATAAAGGAAGGGAATTTTGAATTACGTATCCACAGAGTGATGAACTCCCAAAGATAGGTGCTCATACAGTAAATGAGCTTTTGTTCTCGACCACGCAGTCTGGAGTTCGTTATTGTTGTCGATTTGAAATTACACTCAGTATTTGATGATCTTAATTCAGTTAGGCTAGAGATTTGATCTCGAGAAAGACTGTTTAGAGACTTATATGTCACGATTCCTTTAAAATAAAGAATACGTGTTTGTATTGGTAGTCACTGTAGACACGAGAACAAAATATTCGAGGAAATTGAAATAGGAAACTTCAGAATTATTCACGCAGCCTTTTTCTGTAGTCTTTCTGTTATGGATGGATATTAATTTTATGTTTTCCCATATGGTACAGCTGTTGTCTGTCAATGGTCGCATATATCCAGAAAAATAAAGTTCACGCGAGTGGGGAGGTAGAAATTTCGACAGTAATTTTAAGAGAGACATACTTCTAACGACCATTTTAATAAGTAATCGATCTGTGAATTCCAGTCGAGTTGTTGATCAAAGTACATACCAAAAATGTTTGGATTTTCAACATTACACAAGTTTGAGCCATTTTGAGTAGAAAATAAAACCATGTCAGCAGATAGGCGCTGCCTTGTTCCAGTGGCCGTACATTTCGTTTTAGATTCAGTGGTGTACATGATGTTTTATTTGTACCAGAGATACGTTGTTGAGGTCCATTGACGTTTGATTTTAAATATGGTCAAAAGATTTACCAGATGTATGCAGTGTTGAATAGTTAGTGAAAAGATCAGTATTAGAATATCCTGGCTACAAAGTTGAATTATTAATAAACAATAGAAAAAGAGGCACTAACACAAAGCCTCGAGGAACACCTATTGAAATAAGAATCATATTTACCCGTTCAAACAACACGTAATCTGCAAATGAGATATCATGTAAACCAAGAAAATGAGATTGAAGAAAACTTGTTGGCTGATAGCTTTTTAATGAGCACCGAATGGTCAACCAAATCGAATATTTTTTAAATCGATGAATAATACGCCGGTAAGTTAGCGCGATTCAATCGACAGTATCCAATGGCCTTTAACTTTTGTCAAGGCAGTTTGATATGAGTGTTTGTTTCGCACATCTGATTTTGATTTATGGGGGACTTTGCATTTATTAACATATCGGACATCTGATTTTGATTTATGGGGGACTTTGCATTTATTAACATATCGGAAATCTGATTTTGATTTATGGTGGACTTTGCATTTACTAACATATTGGAAATCTGATTTTGATTTATGGGGGACTTTGTATTTATTGACGTATCGGACATCTGATTTTGATTTATGGGGGACTTTGCATTTATTAACATATCGGAAATCTGATTTTGATTTATGGGGGACTTTGCATTTATTAACATATCGGAAATCTGATTTTGATTTATGGTGGACTTTGCATTTACTAACATATTGGAAATCTGATTTTGATTTATGGGGGATTTTGTATTTATTAACATGCCTAAAAAGATGCTGCTGACGTGTTTATTATTAAGTTTTGAAAGTACATATACAACAGATAGTTAGACGGGTCATTCTTTGAATTTCCAGTACGAAATGTAATAACTTTAGGTAATTTCAACGATTCTCGAAAATTACCAGAAATGATATTACAGTTCATTACATCTTTAAATGACTCAAAGATTGCCAAAGCCAAACTTTCGGAATTTTTGGGATGAATTCCATCTCGATCTTCAGATTTGTTAGTATCTATTTTAGTGACCATATTAATAGTATCAGCTAATGTTAGACGGATATTAAAACTAACATAACTGACTATAATTTCACATGATTTTGAAGTAGCGGTTTCGTCTAAGTTAATTCTTACAGGTGTTTCCAGAAGGATCCGTTATTAGAGTCAACGACAATAGCTTGTTTGAAAGGGGAAGGTTCATGTTTAGCAGTGAGATCTCCGGTTTTGTTCCGCCATAAATGATAATTATTAAGCTCTTTATATTTATGATAACAATCTGGTATACGTTGCACCCGAGCGATTTCACTTATATATAACTCTAGTTGTTTTGATCGTTTAACTTCCTCCATTCTTAAGGGACACTAAAAACGCTGAATCAAAAGAAGGTTGTTGCTATTCAGAATTTAATAGATAATTTTGTTTGGTAGCTATTGTGTTTAGATCTAAGATTCATACATACTCGATGTACCAGGAAACTCCATTTGTGTGTGTTCTGAAGCGTTCTTTTTTGAAAAAGTATGTCATGTGACGTAATTTGCACTTTCAGATAGCAATGATTATTTTGACGTTGCGGTATCTATATACTTCATTCCTATTTGCCATAGTGACATTGGCAATTTGCATGTAGACTGGGTGGTTGGTAGACGATAGAACTGTGTACAAAAGTTGGTTGTTGTAATTTATTATTTAAGCTCTGGACATAATTGTTTAGCTTATACGTTTACATTTTAACGTCCGTCGCAATTGCGTGTTCCTTCAAAAACATTCATATGCGTAATCCTCTATGAGATTTACAAGGAATGGCGTCTTTTCTGATTACTTGCATACATACAAGTTTTTTTTTCTGTCTTCTCACAACTGAATAACATTAAATGATCATTTGCATGTAGGTTATGAGGTGTATGACGATTGTGGATTAGACTGGTTTGCCGAACAAGCATTTGGCTGTGATCCCGCCGTATCTAACAATCATTGCAGCAGTGTTCCAAATCAAGCAAGACACATGGGTATGTATGTATGTATGTATGTATGTATGTATGTATGAATGCATGGATGGATGGATGGATTGTTGAATGAAAGGAGGACGTGATCAAATATTGCTACATAGGAAGGGACGGATGGACCTGTCAGATAACTAAACATCACTGCATTAATATGAAATCGCATACCAACAATAACGTACGAACAACCACAATGCGTCTGCAAATATGCCATTTTTGTTGGTCGTTATTAAACGTCAAAGAGGCCGGCTTATTAGAGAGAGAGAGAGAGAGAGAGAGAGAGAGAGAGAGAGAGAGAGAGAGAGAGAGAGAGAGAAGAGTGGTGGGGTATGGCGAGGGGGAGATGTATATTTTTAAATTTAATGGAGTGTTTTAGTTTTACTTAGATCTTTTTGCTCTAGTCCAGCCACAAAAAAGTCATTATGATGTGCTAGACAACAGAGCGCGGTGAAACAAACTGAATTTTCTGACAAAGAAAAACAAAATTACAGTTGGTTAACTATTTTTTTTTTTCGTATATTTTTACTTTTAATTACAAGAATGAAATCTAAGATCTAATAGCAAAAGAATTCATTACAATGTATATCTTTTACTGTGCTTATTTGAAGTCACATGTTGTAATGACCAAGATGGGAAGATATAAATTTGTTCATCACACCACGCGTTTGGCTATATGACAGATCACAGCATAAAGTATACATTGTAATTAATTTTAACTCTTATGGAGTACCTAGATTGCTTAAGAGCTAATAGGTGTATAATAACAGGATACCTGAACAGCAAACTTCAAAATTCAAAACTGTTTCAAAAAACAAACCCTATAAATGTACAGGAGAGCACATTAACAGATAGTTTTGCATTATGGTAAGGTATTCAAACCATTATAAAGTAATATGAATATTTTGGACAATATTTTTAAATAATCTTTATTTGCTCTTTTTGTCACTTTTTTGGTGAAGTTTTGGAAACTAGAAAAAGATGCAATGTTTATTTTAGAATCATATTTGTAATTACAAAAAA
>JAECUM010029473.1:0-41009 GCA_016617855.1 Megalonaias nervosa
TATATATATATATATATATATATATATATATATATATATTGATTACTGTTGAACGACTTTTATAAATGATGTCCGTGATGAATATCAGTTTTATGCTCTGTTCAATACATAACTACTACTTCCCTCAATGATATTGCTACATCACCGTTATGTGTTATGCAATAATGTTGCATGATGTTATTATGACAATGTCATTATGAGACGAATTTATAACTAAATGTTAAATGTATGTGGCAAATACATTATATATATATATATATATATATATATATATATGTATATATATAATATATATATATATATATATATATATATATATATATATATATATATATCGGGTTTCAAGACTTTTAACATTTACGTGTGAAAAGTTTACGTTTCTTTAATCCGCAAGTATCAGACAGTTGCTTGACAGGTGGCAAGGGAGGAATCGTCACGAACCTTTGCCGGATATTCTCCATGGAAGTTTCCTCCTGATATTATTTCACAAAAATCCACAAATACCATCTGAATACAACTAAGGAGGAATTTGCTGTATTGCAGTAATAACGAAATGTAACTGATATTTTCAATCTAAAAATAATATGCACCATGGAGACTATCAAATAAGAAGTGACTCCCAGGTACGATTCATAATGTCAATAAACCTAGTTTAATAATCTGCACATATTGTTTTTTATTATTTATATTAAAGAAAGGTTCATTGAAGTAGGATCTGCTTGGTACAGACGCACTGCTCTCTCTCTCTCTCTCTCTCTCTCTCTCTCTCTCTCTCTCTCTCTGCGATCCTATTTTCGATACCGATTTTGCTACATACAAGGGCATTTGTTTGCCCATACAAGGTCGTTGGTATATGCAGGTCCAGGGTTCTCGGTTTCATTCACCTTAAAAGCCTAAATCCAACACCCGAGTTGATGAGAATATGTTTCATGTGCTGTGACAACATACTGCACAATCAGTATCAAATAAAAGCGTGGATTTTAACATTTACAACTGTCAAAGACTACTGTATTGAAAAGGATACTCTATCGCCTGTAACACTGTTGATTTCTGTGTTCAAGACATATAGGACAAAATCCACTGTATCGTTTGCTATACCGTGCACCTGTTACCTTACAAAAATGATGTCATGAAGGTATCACTGCGCTTAATAACATCTGTTTTATTCCCTTTATTTCAGCTTGTTTTAGCAGAATCTAAGAAATTCTCAATTCTACGTTTATTTAACCAAGCATATTCTATGTTTGTTAGAACATACAATATCAAAATTTCACCTATTTTCTATAAACGCATTTGTTACCCAACACATAGCTGAAATCCTGCATTTAAGTCACTTTAAGAAAAGATAGAAATTAAATGGTCATTCTGAGTTACAAGTGAGTAGTCACTTACGTTGACGTCATAGAAGACAAACTTAGTGGCTGTGGCTGCTATTTCTACTGGATCTCCTGAGGGACAAAAATGAGAAAATAGTACTTACACATCTAATAGTTGGCAACCGATCTCTTGGCTCTTATTACAGCCTGTACCCACTTATGCATAGAATCACGCATTCGTCCAATTAAAAATCACGAACTTGATTAGATCTGGTTTTAATTCCATACAGTCTTTATTCAAGCTTGGATTTTGTTCTTTGCCGTGTATCCTAAATTAAATTGACGTCCATAGTCTGTGTTGCCTGGATAAGGATAAATACTTTATCATTTTCAGCTGTTTGCACAAGAATTTTAGTCCCTCGTTTATTTCTCGATTTCTAAGGACCCCCTTTTGTGAAAACATTTAAATAGACTAGGAACTAGCAGAAATTATATTTCAGTTATGTAAGATATTTTTTCCATTACTAAGATCTTGTTCGACTGCCTGAATTATCGTCTGCCTCTGACTGTCAGTTCCTTACCATGAGGGACATATATTCTTTACATGACCAGAAGTTTGAAAATATCACTGCTGCAAATTTGAAATTCACACTACAGCCAAGATAATTTTTGGTGCGTACATATAAAATAAAAGTTGCGGAACAATTCTTATCCATGCAGTGGGTATTTTAAATCCTATTTCGCTATATGGCATGGACTTTTCTTAATGAGGTGGCTACTCACTTATGATCTGTCACTGTAAGAATGTTGGTAAAGTCAGGTCACAAATAGGAATTAAATCTAAAGCATGTTTAGAATAATGGGGAAAAAAGAAAACTAATTACGAAGGTTATATCTTTAGTTTGATAAGAATTTTTAAAAGAGATTGTAACATACAAGATATTTACAAGGACACGTGATACAAACTTAAATATACTTTGGGATATTATATTAAATAACAGCTCATTGAAGTATTTCATGAAATGTTCATCGATGCTTCCTTACTGA
Organism: Megalonaias nervosa; assembly: GCA_016617855.1. Taxonomy (NCBI): domain Eukaryota; kingdom Metazoa; phylum Mollusca; class Bivalvia; order Unionida; family Unionidae; genus Megalonaias; species Megalonaias nervosa. The sequence continues at coordinate 2,364 of JAECUM010029473.1, forward strand.
TATCTAAAATATGTTACAGGTTTGAACCTTTTAAAATAATAATAAAATTACTAACAAGAATATCTTCAGTGCAGATTGTAGGTAATATTCGAGCATGGGTGATACTGTGAGGAAACTGACATTTACTTGTTATACTTATCATGAAATTGACCTTTAACCTTAAACTTACAGATCTAGAGTCTTATTTCTTGCCCCAAATGAATACAATTCACAAAATTCTGTCTATTGAACAAACTTTATGGGGAAATAATTATCTTTCTTGAACTAAAACAAACCCTTCACCATTGTAATTTTGGCCATAGAATCAATGTGCTCTTTTCTTACCACAATGAAATTCGTCCACACACTTTTTTCAAGGCACGTGGTCTTGAACTAAAGTCATCGTGCGAAACCCATTTTTTCTGTTTTAATCACAGTGATCTCTGATTTTGACCTTTTGACTCAAAACTCAGTAGACTATTTTTTTTCTCAAAGAGTAAAACATCCATAAGTCGTGAATCAAAGCTCGAATCCCGATGAAATTCCAAGATGGAGGGCGATGACGTCTTCTATAACCTGTTTTGTGTTGTCGTGTCAGCAGTTCCTTGTTGAATCACCAAGAATAATATTCCGGCTTTAGAATTCCGAATAATTTTCAGTAAATGTCTTTGTCCAAGAATTCTGATGAGCACTAGATAAAGTCTCCAGGAAAAATAAATTATTAATTCCGAAAAATAGAAAATTTCAAATCATACTGGCAGCAACAAAATAAATACCTTTGATCCCGAAGGTATGAACTACAACTGACTAAAAAACACTATGAAACATCACTTTAACTCTAACTATAACGCAGTTTAGATTCCCCCGTGATGAGGTCACGTGATCACTTAGTTCAAGCGGAGTAGTAACACCACATGCCGGCTATCACTTCCGCCATAGACGAATTCGATTCTACTGAACTAATCTTACTATAAGACTCAATAACATTTTTTTTTTGTAAAAAAAGTTGTTTACAACAGAGCTGAAACTGGCCCTGAAATCTAGGTCACCAAAAGATACAATGTTTCTACGAACTGCGTATTTATCAGGTTTAACAGAACTGAACTGAATTTTCTGGAAAAAATTTCAAATCCAGTGAATAAGTTATCATTACAATAACATGTAATGAAATAAAAAAAAAATAAAAAAAGAATTTAAAACTAACACACAAGTAATTAAATTACATATACGTAACACCTGTCTCTTAAGTTCAAGTGTCCACAAGGTTTGATTTGGTCTAGACCTAAAACTAATTTTATTATGCGGAAACAATATTTTTTTCTTTTAGTCAGAGTGACTGTGATGTTTAACCATTGGGCACCGAAATCAGGTTGGCCTCTTCCTTACCCCAAGTGCAAGGCGTCTACAAAGTTTGGTAAAGGCAGATATTGCAAAACAAGGAAAAATGTAACTGACTGATGTAAACATATGTATGCAGACGAATGTAAACATACGTACATGCAGTGCAATAATATTACACGTTATGCCGTTTTGCGTACGTATGAAAACATACCTGTGGGGAGAATCTCAACATGTATGAATCTTGGACTCAGCAAACATCTGGATTACGCGAAACCCACAGAATTCTACGACCCCACCTCAAAATAGCTGAAAATACCATGACTGAGCTCTGTAGTACACGGACCGCTCCGGTTGCCTAGTGGTTAGAGCGCCAGCCTCGGATGCAGGAGGTCGCGGGTTCGAACCCCGACCAAGTCATACCAAAGACTTATAAAAATGGTACAAACAGCTGCCTCGCTAGGCGTTCAGCATTAAGAGGTAAGTGTTAGGACTGGTCGGCCTGGTGTTAGGATAATCTGACTTGGTGGGACATGATGGTACATGTCTGAGGTATGATGCCCCAGTGCTAGACATCACTATGAACTTTCTCACTGCAGATATCGTACCGATATGACTGAAAAATTGTTCAAGTTACGTTAAAAATTCAAATCACACACACACACACACACACACACACACACACACACACACACACACACACACACACACACACACACAATGTTGTATACGAGACACGTTTAAGTGCGAATGCAATAATACACAATAGTACTACTACTACCTCGCAAATCCAGCCATCCCAGATACTACTGTAGTGGTAGGGCAGAGTGATCTCCCCTGATCTATAGACTTTGGCAGCAATGACTAAGGGGGCGCTCACCAGTCATTATGTACTTTAGAGAGAGTGACGTATGTAAGGTGAAGTTGTTTGCATTTAAAACATGCACAGTGGAGAGAATGTTGGCATACCTTTATGCTACTTTGATGTAATGTGACTGACATTTCTTTGGATATTGTACTTTTGGATATTTTAAATGATCTTAGCACACTGCTAACTAAAATGACTGCTCCCTTGTGCTCCAAAAATCAGCCCGAATTTGTCTAAAGTACAATATCCTTAGCAGCTATTAAAACAGGGAAAATGAATTTTGCCAGACTAGACAATACCAGCTTCCGAATGTGCAATGAATGAATTACTAAATATATAAAATGTAAAAAAAAGTTATCGGCTCTTTTTTTTTACAATTTACCTCTGAAGTTCAGGAAGTGAAAATGACCAAGTGGAGCTAGCACTTTTTTGAAAGATGCACATCTGGAGTAAGGCCGAGCTGTATACTCTATAACCCATATTACACCCATCAATCATACACCAAAATAAAGGGAATTAAAGGTTCTTTGAACAATACCTAAGATATACAAAGTCTTTTTTATATAGCCAGTATAAATAGCGAGGAAACCCGGGGGAATTCTTTTTCTTTAAAATTCTAACCTATGCAAAATACGAAACTGTAGAATATATCAGTTATTACTGGAGCGGAAGGCACGCTCCCTTTAAAGATGTAACTGCGGGGAGGCTGGGAGGGTGTATGTGTATTATGATTGGGTAAGTATTTTCGAAGAAACATAGTTTACTATAATGCAATAACACACATTATGCATGGGCGCACATGAATTAGCTTAAATAATTTCCTCAAAAATACTGTTCGAGATTATTATTAGAATAATCACATTCGCACACGAATGGATTATAATATAGTCCTAATGGATTATAATAGCTTGAACATTACTAATCCTTTAATGCATGCAACGTACAATCGAATTCAGTTTGTTTGTTCAGTTATAAACAAAAAAGCTAACTTGAAATAGACTATAAGTCTATATGATAGGATTGCGTTATATGACATAGTTCTATCTGTAAAATTCAGAATAAATTCATGAACATTCAATATATGAAACAATACTATCACATACAAAAGATAGCGAGAATAAATACAATTTGATATTCCACATATCTCTATAGTAGACGATTGCTTCAGTAAAGTGGAGATAATGTTGAGCTATAAGTATCCTGGTTTTATTCACCTCTACTACCAGAGAATTCGAAGAATTAGGGTTCTCACTGCAGGCACTTTAAACGTGCAATAATGGGTAAACCGAACTCTGTATCTTGAAATAGTTAGGGCTACAAATAAACCCCTTGGTTAATGCTGTACGCGGCAGTGAAACCCAGTGTACATTTTCGATCATGTATTATACATACCATTTTACTAAACACAATTCCGTTTACATTTACTAATACAAGAATTTGATTAACGATCCTTTACAAAGACATTTTGCCACCTTTAATTTCACTCTGTTACATTGAATTTAGTTCTTGAATTTATTTAATCTCAAATACAGGAACTCGTCTTTTCAAGACTAGATATTTTCGATAATATTTCATTCCCAGGTCTTAATATGTGACAAGAAAAACAGGCAAAGGCGTGCTGCATAAGGATGTCCATAAAAATAGTAAATTGAACTCGATTCAGGCCTGGCGCTTACCTACTGGACACTTCAGTTTCACCGTTTGTTTCATAGAAAAGCATCATATTAAGAATAAAATCCCCCCCCCCCCAGTTTACAAAAGAAAAGTAATTAAAAGTAGTGCCCAAGTTGTGTCCATTTCAAAAGAATAGAACTAAATAAACCTTTAGTTCAGAATTGTCTGTTAAATCCAATTCCGAAGAACAAAGATGGCGACCTTCCGTCCTTTAAATTTCTGTACCATTCGAAAAATCAGCATAAAAAACTCCAAATAACCTGACAAGTTTAAATGGAAAAATAATATTCCGATTATAAGAAATCAAACTCATGTGGTGTCATCTACAAGGATAATGCTTTGCAACTAAGAATGACTTGGTGGACCCACCAACATTTATTTTACTCCATGGTAGTTATTTTGAGTACTTGCCATAAAACAATTACAAACTGAATATTTATCAATAGAATTGGACCAGTGTGTAAAACTAGCTCATGAAGAGTATGTAAATTTTTGACTATTTCATACCTTGCAAAGATTACCTTTCGATTATATAATGTATGATTGCAATACATTGATAATGTTTCAAGAAAAATACGATGTAATTTATCTCAACAACATTATGGTAAAAAATTATCTTCACGAAACATACACTGTAAAAGATAATAAAAAATAAGCAAGTCACAACTGAATCCTATTAAGCATAGGAACAAAAGATCATAATTGTATTGTTAGTTTCAGTGGTACTTTTAACATAATATTGGTTATATCATGCAGTGGAAATGTGAGCTAAGTACCTTGATATATAAGTACTCTCCCTGGAACCTACAGGAGAATGTTTTATATCATTAACAGAATTATTTAAACAGTAAAAAACAATATATCACAGAATTTTAGTTCGTACACTACGGAGATTCTAACTTGGATCCGCGGGTTACGGCACCCACCACCTTGCCTGTAAGCAAGAACTCCTATACTATCTCGGTCATATATACTATTCTTTGGACAGAAGCCAGTTTAGTAGTTTGATACGTAGTGTTTGTTTAATGATTAATATTATTCTTTGCTTCAAGCGTAAGCTCCATGTCCATCATGTAGTCAGATTTGACCTTTTGACCCCAACATAGGAATTTACTGACCTGCAATTTCAGAAGGATGTGTCTCAGAGTGAAGAAGGGAGCGTAATCTTGTAGCCACCTGTATCTGGCCCTTGTGAGGTCGCACTCTGTGAATATATACAAATCAAAATATCGACTATGGATCAGTTTAACAATTGGATTGTGTTGGAACTTCTCATTCCATTATTCTCAAAACAAAAACAACTACTGTAACCATTACGAAATCTACTGACATATTTGTAAATGTATTGTTACATGATATTTAATTAAAATGTCGCTGCCAGTAATTAACTTTGAATTAATTTGTTTTAGGAGAGCTATTCCACAAAATGAAGTCCGTCGACCACTTCCTTTCGGGAAATATGCTCTCTCTCTCTCTCTCTCTCTCTCTCTCTCTCTCTCTCTCTCTCTCTCTCTCTCTGTATATCGAAAGAGTAAATGTCCGAAGAACACTCGCTGCTGTCAAAGGCACGAGTAGTCCCCTTCAAGATGTCAAGAGTGAGAATGGTAATAACATCTGCTTGTTTACATATAGATTCTGCTCTTTCAACACCTGTTTGGTGAAATAAATATACTTAATTATACGTAAATCATTCATATATAGCGCATACATGACAAATTACGAAGAAAAGAAATCGATATAAATTAGCAGATATCCAACACAATTGCAAACTGTTGCTGTAGTTGTAGCAGCAAAAAATATAATTTAGATACAGATAACATCAGCGAAAATCAATCAGAATGAAAGCAAAAGGAATATACAGTGGTGTCATGATAAACTTTGATTCACCTCTCTATCTCACACACACACACACACACACACACACACACACACTATAGACATGAATTTAGACATGAATTGACTTGTAGGAAGACCTTAGGATCAGAAAGTCGTCATGACTATTTGCACAGTAACTGTTGAAACCTAAAAATATATCACAGTCTCAAAAACATTAAAAGTGATTTTCTTCTGAGTACATATAGGTAATTTTCCACCGAAACATCCATCTTCAAGAGGAAACATAGATTATACATTTAGAAACAGTAACGGTTGTGTAAAAGTAAATCCAACTGTCAAATGTTGGTGTGTGTGTGTGTGTGTGTGTGTGTGTGTGTGTGTGTGTGTGTTGTCTGTACTATGTATTTATTTTGTATTTGTAATACATTGTGATAATACTTACATTCTGCACCCCAGGAAGTAATAAGTTGTGTCCCATTGACCAATGACAATCAATTTAGGACCGAATAAATAATAATTAGGTTCACTTCTTTAGTGATAATCTCCTAATGCCGAGTGACTTATATCGCAATAGGACTAAATGATACCATAAAGGGAACTATAGATATCACTTACTGTGTATAAATTATCTTAAATTACCAATAACACATCGTTTACTTTACATAATACTAATATTTGCAAATGCCTTATTCAGATTTATAAAGTTTTTCATACAGGCGTGACTCGTGAGTTAGGGTACTTCTTGATTATTAATACTGATAGCTGTTATTGTTATTGAGTTTTCTGTTGGTTATAATTTCCTGCAAGGGTCAAAGCCAGAAAGTGTCGCCTCTTTAACTTATGTGTTTCTCGTGGCACGTATGATAAATAGCACAAAAAATAGTTATTTAATATGTTAATATGATTTTATACATTGGGAAGAAAGAAAAGTAAACACTAATTAATTACATGAATTAGCTCTCTACATTAATTTGTAGAATGCATTATCAAAACAAAACCTGCTATCAAGTAAAACGCGCTTAATGGTCCATGATATAAAGCAAGAAATAAAGGTGCTTTAGACAGCTGGAGAATAAGCTTCATGGATTTAGTTTTATGTCTGCCGATGCATCATAACATATATTATAGTATTACATTATGCCCCTAAGAAAATAAATTTAGGACATTAAGAGTATATTCAGCTTAGGACTTTAGAGTATATTCAATATAGGACTTTAAGAGTATATTCAATTTAGGACATTAAGAGTATATTCAATTTAGGGCATTAAGAGTATATTCAATATAGGACTTTAAGAGTATATTCAATTTAGGACATTAAGAGTATATTCAATATAGGACTTTAAGAGTATATTCAATTTAGGACATTAAGAGTATATTCAATTTAGGACTTTAAGAGTATATTCAATTTAGGACTTTAAGAGTATATTCAATTTAGGGCATTAAGAGTATATTCAATTTAGGACTTTAAGAGTATATTCAATTTAGGACAATCAGAATGTATTCAGTTTGGGACTTTAAAAGTATATTCCATTTAGGGCATTAATAGTATAATCCATTTAGGACTTTGAGAGTGTATTCAATTTAGGACTTTAATAATATATTCAATTTAGGACTTTAAGAGTATATTCAATTTAGGACATTAAGACTATATTCAATTTAGGACTTTAATAATATATTCAATTTAGGACTTTAAGAGTATATTGAATTTAGGACATTAAGAATATATTCAATTTAGGACTTTAAGAGTGTTAAATTTAGGACTTTAAGAGTATATTCCATTTAGGGCATTAATAGTGTAATCCATTTAGGACTTTGAGAGTGTATTAAATTTAGGACTTTAATAATATATTCATTTTAGGACTTTAAGAGTGTATTCAATTTAGGACTTTACAAGTATATTCAGTTTAGGACTTTAAGAGTGTATTCAATAAGCTTTGAGGTATGGGATACTTTTTCCTTCACTGTTGCTTTCTTATGACATGAATAGAAAAGACGTACACAGTTTACTTAAATACCATTAAACGTATCGATGTACTTCTTGAGAGTTGTGAGCGATATGCCACTGTAGCCCTTCGCCAAGCTATTGATTCTGGTTACAAGCAACATACGCGTCCTTTCCAAAGATTAAAGAGGACCCATACCTGCAAATATTACTTACTGACAGTAAAAGAGGTAATCGCTGTATGCGCGTTTTGATTGAATGTACTGTTCGTATTAGCAGTTGTTTTCAAGATAAAGCTTGTTTTGGAGTAAGCGTACAAGTTGTTCAAATTATTTTTTTTCATCACCGATATTTTAAATTATGACATCGCCTCGATGTGATTCTCTTATGATCAAGTTCACTTTGAATAGCTTTGAGAAAGATTGATTCTTTTATTAGAGTTTAAAGTGTGTGTGTGTGTGTGTGTGTGTGTGTGTGTGAGAGAGAGAGAGAGAGAGAGAGAGAGAGAGAGAGAGAGAGAGAGAGAGAGAGAGATGTACTTGTTTGACTGAAAAGCAGTCTAACGGATGATTTGTTTCTCTGGAATATCTAATGTTGATCGTGACATGAAAACGACACCGAATTAAGTTTATAGTTCCGTATATTCAGGCAATTTCAGTAACGACATTTTGTCTTTAACTATGTCTCCTGCCACACAATAAATTCATTACAATATGGACGGATCGATATAACACATGCGGCTACATCTAAGAGTGGTAAATATAACCCACGCAAATCTAAGGTCATTACTTCAGATGAACACGGCTTAGTATAACGCATGCCTGCTAGCATGCACGACTCGTGTACAGCACATATTGCTCTATTGATTACATATTTTAATCATACTGTAAGTGGGATATGTGGGCAAAAAAATGGCATATATCCCTTCCGACCTGCATTCAAAATAACTGCCTAATTAGCTGTTGGACTACAACAGTCAGAATTTCAAACCCAACTAGATATAGAGTAGTATTCATAGATGAGGTTTCAGGATCCTAGACCAGAAACCCTCACCCCCCTCAAAAATAAATATATTATGACATTTTTGCACCACCTCAGAGACCCCCTCTCCCTCAAAAAATCACCCTCCAACAAATTTTTATCTCAGAAAATGATGAAATAATTTGAAACCCAAAGGGGATTTTAGACCAATAGATTTTTTCATATTAAACAAATGAAATATTATATAATGTCCTTCGGTCAATCAAAGAGACATGTTGGATTTGATCTGAAAAACAAATTTTGTAAGAGATTTAATTCAATCAAATCAGCTTCAAGCTATACTGGTATAAAAACTAAAATAATAAGCGATTGTATTAAAAAAGTTGGATATCATATATCACCAAAATATGGGTCAGTGTGGTTATTCGCGACTGAAAATGATATGAGAATAGTAGGTTGGGCAGATGACGTGATGACATTTATTGACAATATGGTTGATATTTTATTTGATAATGATATTTCTAAAGCTGTACAAAATTAAACATCTACTGTTGTAACATATATTTTATGATAATCTTTTTCATGTCTGCTGACTCTCATTGGCAGAATATCTTTTAACATACTGTCAATAATACGGAACTCGCTTATTAAATCGTCCATATCATATTTTATACCCCGCAAATAAGATCGTATCTGATCAAGTAATTTTTTATAGGTGATACTTGCTGTTTTACAAGCATTTTGTTTAGTCGCAAGACGAGGCTCAATTTTTTTACACGCTGTTCCAAGAGAAACACCAACGCCGGATATTATTAACAAAAACGGATTTTATGATGCTCCGCCGGATATTATTAATAAAAACGGATTTATTGATGCTCCACTTGAAATTATACCAGAGCTAGTCATTAACAATGGCAAATATGATATTACTCGAAGTATTCTACGGTAGTATTTATAATATTCTTTTACACACCAGAGGTTTTTATGATAAAATTTATAATATTTTACTAGCGCGTCAACATCTTGTTTTGGAATTTCTTCTGAAATGTGATTGAAATCGATGACATGTTTTTTCATTATACTATTTTTTTACACAAAAGCAAAAGTTCTAGCACCAGCAATCGAATCGAGAAACTCGCGGAATTTATTATTTTTAGGATCAGCTATAAATTCTCTATTTGTTATAAACATCTGACGAAGTATCCTTATATCGTGCATCTGTTATCTTTAACCAATCGTATGAGTCAAAAGTATTTCCTACTTCACGTTCAGACAAATCTGTTTCATTCACCAAATTATTGTAATCGCTTTCTGTTTTATCAATATACCCTAATACCGAACTTATTTGATCTAACGTGAAATTTTTGAGAACAAGATGTTGTCTGATAATTGCATATGCGACTACAAAATTTGCTAGCATTAACTTTTTAAGTCATTTTAGTTCAATTGTTAGCAGACCAATAGCAGAAGCTACTTTTAACATTAATTTTTCATATGGTTTTGTGAGTATTTTCTCGATTTCATTGTAATAATTTCGTAATAACAATTGTTTAGAGCGCTGGATTGATGGAAATGGAATATCATCTTCTTCACTTATGTCGTAATAAGAATAAATTTTTATTTCCAAATTTGTTTGATCGACTTTATCAAAAAACTTTTCTCGTTCAATATCATTAAGATCACTAATTTCATCGTCAAAATCTTTGATTATTTTTAGAGACTTATCAACAATAATCGGCTCAAATTCTGGGTCTTTTTTACGTATCATTGGCAAAATTGCGTTTGAGTACGCTTTAATAAGTAACTCCATGTCTGGTGTTATAGTAACGATTTTAATTAAGGTTTCTTAGTCGTGGTAGTACATGCCGAGATGCTTAAAAATGTTTCGTTTTGAAAAACTACTATATAACTTCCTGTTTCTTTTTATTCCTATTACCACAGATTCTGCTAGTCTGTCGAGATAATCATGGCTAGCTTTTACAGATGTTTTTGCATCATCTCTTTCAACGTAAGCTCGTTTTTTTATTAAGTCCGATTTTATTATCAAATCCAAATTTCCAAAATCAAGCTCGAGCAATATTTTTTAAAATATAATTTCAACTTGTTTATGTTCTTCTAGGCAATCGTCAGGATGACAGTATCTGCTTATAATGTCAAAGTTTTCTATTGCTTTTTTCAGTTGTGGCCCTCGCATATGCATAACAAGAATAAAAATTTTTTCTTCCTCTGATAATGGAGAGTTTACCATTCGAACTGAAAATTTTTTTCTGGTATTTATTACACGTGCTGATAATGATTCGTCCCAAACATTTATTTTAGGGTTAAAAATATAATCATAAAATTCTCTCGCAACGTCTATAAACCACTGTGTTGTCATTATTTTATAGCATTAGATTAAATTTGTTCACAATGATTATATCTGATCATCAAGTGTATATATCTGAAATGCTGTCAGTCCTGGAAATGGATGTTCAGCAGCGATAACATAAACTCGGAAATATAAGTACTTGTTAACAGTGTTTTCTGTCTGCATTGTAAAATATTGTGCTGTTCTAATATACGTATTTGCTGTACTATATAATGTTGTCCAGTCGATATCATTGTTTGATCCTTCCAATTGCCAATTACAAATTCGACCAACATTAGAGTTTAATCGACCTCGCAAATGAAATTGCCAAATAGCAACTGGAGTGGGACATTTAATTTTGATCCAAAAATTTTCAACCTCTCCGTTAGTAGTCCATTCTTGTCTATCAGAGAAAGCGTAATGAGGATTATTTTACAGGATAATATGCTCATGCGCTTATCTCAAACCCAACTCGATTGTCAGTTGCCTTAAACAATATTGGAATATACCCAACATTATTTTTGGTTCGTTTTACACTACTAGACAGATTGTCAACATAAGCTTTATTTGTCAGATCGTTAGGGTTAACTGGAACGTAAGTTGTCATTATCTTGTTTGCTTTCATACTTATGTTACCTGACATTGGTCCACCGGATTTCTTAAAATATGGGGTAAGTTCATCTTTTAACTGAGCATAACTAATAGCATCGGTTTCATTAGCTGGTGGTGAGGTTATTGGTAATCCAGTTATTTTTGAGTTATTACTCATTATCAGGTTACCTCCCACTGTGTTAAGTTTATTATTACTCATTATCAGGTTACCTTCCGGCTTTGTTAAGTTTATTATTGTCAACAGATTTTAGTTGCGCATAACTTACAGCTTGTGTTTGATTTAAGTGTTCTGGCGGATATGTAGTCTCCAAATTTATAAATTTTTTTCCTGACATGTTGATATTACCTGTAACTATCCCACCGGCTTTGTTAAGTTCATTCATTATCGTCAACAGATTTTAGTTGTGCATAAGTTACAGCTTGTGTTTGATTTAAGTTTTCTGGCGGATATACAATCTCTAAATTTATAAAAAAATTTCCTGACATGTTGATATTACCTGTAACTATCCCACCTATTTTATCAAGTTTATTATCATCAACATACTTTAACTGCAAATAACTTACCGCTTGAGTTTGATTTAAGTTTGCTGGTGGATACATGGTCTCCAAATTTATAAATTTTTTTTCCTGACATATCTAAGTTACCGCTTAAAATTCCACCAGATTTATCTAGTTTATTATTGTCGACTAATTTAAGTTGTACATAACTAACAGCTTGTGTATTAACGACATTTATTGGTGGATAATCTGTTTCTAACTCTAGTACTCGTTGATTTGACATAAACAAGTTTCCCGTCATTGTGTCGCCGGATTGTTTTTAGATAGCCTGATAAATCAACCTTACCGTCTGCTATTGTTGTACTTTCAGCTGATGAATCTCCTACTAATGTTCCAAATTTTGTATAATAGCTCATTATTTATTTATCGTCTGACAATTTTTTTATATAACATAAAATTGTATAACAATAATGGCAAAATCGTCGATATTAAACTTTGATACAGAACGTTTGGTGAAGCATAAACATAACAATGAACTTCCAGATTGTCATTATCTTATTGTTGGAAGAACTGGATCTGGGAAAACAAACTTGCTTATGAATTTACTTCTCGGAGATAATTTTAACTACGATCGCGTTTATATTTACACAATTAATCCACAACAGGATAAGTACGAGCTACTTAACAATTATAATAACAAACTTCGTGATGATCTTGAGGCTGGCGAAGATTTTTTTATTATCAAACAACCAGAAGAACATGTCCCAGTTAATCAACTTGATTCGTCCGAACACAAGATAGTTGTTTTTGATGATATTCCGTTAAACAACGAAGAAATGAATAAAATAAGATCATATTTTTCACTGTCGCGAAATAAAAAATGTAATTCTATTTATCTCGCCCAAGGTTTTTATAATGTTGACAGATTTATTAGGCGAAATACTGGTTGTTTTATATTATTTCCAGGACTTGACAATGTTGACGTTAGAAATATCGCGAACGAGCAAAGTGGTGATGTAACAAAAGATAAATTTATTGAATTATATCATAAAGCAACGGCAAATAAATATGACTTTTTTTTGTTTGATAAATTAACAAATGATCCGAGTAAAATGTTTCGATGTTGTATTGAAAAATATCTACAGTAATTTTTATACAAAATAGTATATAATTAATGGAAAGACAAGCAAAGTACAGAAAACATATACAAAATCTAAAAAAACTTGCGCAATCTCAGGCACAATTTAAGCAGCAAGTACAGCAAGCACGACGTGCAGCAGAAACAACAGCCGCCGCTCTTAAACCAATTACTGAAGCTTTACTTGGAAAACAACCTGAAACTAAACCATTATCAGAAGAAGAACTTAAAAAATTACCAGTAAAAGGTTTACTCGGACTAGTTAAAGAACAACAAGAAGCAGCTGCTGGAAGAATTATTGAGAGATCTAAAGAAGAAAAAAGAAGATTAGCTGAGGCACTTGTAGCAAATATCGCTGATCCGGTTGCAAGACAAACTGCACTAGATCGGTTAATTAATAATCCACTAGAATTTGAACAAAGACTAGCAGGTTTAACCACATGGGAGATTAAAAATATTCTAAAAATTTATCAGAAAAATTAGAGGATATTGAAAAGGAGCAAGATTGAGTAGGAGAGTTGACGGTAAAGTTTATGAAAGTTGGAGATCATGAATATGATAAATTTTTAGAAGAAAATAATATAAAAGATCATGAATATGATAAATTTTTAGAAGAAAATAATATAAAAGATCTTGATAATATAAATAAATGGGATGAGGCTGAATTTAAAAAATTTATTGATAATTTAACTGTAATAATGAACGACGGTTTTACTGCTAAAAATGAGTTAAACACAGTCACAGAAGAGAAAAATATGCTTCCACTTTATGATAGAATGAGATATGGTGTTATTGCATTACTCGTTGGAAAAACAGCACAAAACAGTACAGCAAAAGGTTTTGTTAGGGGATTTTAGAAGAAATTTTTTTAGACTTGATGAAGGTCGTGTAAAACAATATAGAGAAAAAAAAAAAACAGGAACTGGAGTTAGAATATTTTCATCAGTTACTGAAATGATAGGCAGATTAATGTTATTGATATCATCAAAAGAAGCTGGAAATGTTGGTGCTGAAATTGACAATAAAATTATTGACATACTTGATAATTTGAGATCAGAAAATTTATTAACATCTGACGAATACAGAACTTTACATCACGATTTGATATAATCGCGGCGATTTAATTTTATAAATTTATGTAATGATTTAATATAACAATTTTATATAAAAAATGTCAGCAACATTATTACTAGACTCTAGCCAATCTGATAAAGATAGCGCAAATTTTTCTGTAAAGTATATTCCGCCAATAGAACTAGATCGTGAAAAACAATATGAAATTGGACTAATTTCCTGCACTTGTTGGCATTCTATGGCTAATGTAAAAACTGGAGTAAATGATGAATTTACATTTACTGTTCCTATACATACTTCACCATTTGTCACGTGGAAAACAATTAAAATTCCACAAGGAGGTTATAATGTCACTGATCTAAATAAAATAATAAAAGAACTTATAACAAAAAATAAAGGTATCGCTGATAATTTTGAGCTTACACCAAATTATAATACGCTACGCGCTAGAATGAAATTAAAAGATATAACAGTTAGTTTTGTATCGCAAACAAGTATCGCACCACCAATAGGATTTTATAATTATATATATTCTGCTCTTAACCGTGATAATCCCGAAACGTACGACGGCCAACTGCCAGTAAATATAACTGATGTAAACGCAATATTAGTAAATTGCTCTATTGCATCTGGATCTTATTCAGCCTTAGGTAGTAAAGGACAAACAATTTACAGTTTTTCACCAGATGTTCCGCCAGGATCTCTTATGCAAATTAATCCACGTCAAGTTATTTATTATCCGTTAAACGTTGAAAATCAAATAACAGAAGTAAATATCCAGTTGACAGATCAGTCTGGACGACAACTGGATCTTAACAATGAAGTTGTTACTTATTATTTACACTTACGAGAACAATAGTAGTAAACATATTTTCTAAAACAATAAAATTATGCAACCTCAGATATAATGAAACAGAGAAAAAAAGTTTATTAAAGAAAAATAGTAGGAGGATTTTTGGGAAATATATTTGCTAAAGTTATAGAAAATGTTCCAGGAATAGCTCATAAAGTTGCACCAATTGCACTTGACGCATCAAAAGCTTTTGCAACTGGAGCTGCATCTGCTGCTGGAACTGCTGTGGGACAAAAAATAGCTGATAAAATAAAAGGCGCACCGCAAAGCGGTATGCCGACAATCAAACAAGCTATTTCAGAAATCGCACCAACAAAAGAAACTCAACGAGCAATGATAACGACAAAAAAACTTTTATCATCACGAGGAGAACAAATTATACAAAAATTGATATCTAAAGTAACAACACCGCAATAATTTTGTATAACCTAATAAATAAAAAAATGTCTGTAAAAGATTATCTCGATTTAGCAGAAATTTATGACACAGACGACACAGTAACAGAATTTGAATATGTTGAATATCTCGATGAAAATTCTAACGAACCTAATAAAGCTGGCGTCAGAACATTTAATACTCGAGACGAGGACGTATTTCTACTTTCTCATAAAGCAATGTTAGAAGTTCGTGGCCGGATTATGACAGCACCTGCCGCACCTGACGTAATTGCAGCTGGAACAGAAGTAGCTCTTATAAATGATGGTTGGTGTTTATTTAAAGATGCTCGATATCAGCTGGTCAATCAAACTGTCGGAAATATTTCAGGTCACTTACAAGCTGCAAGCACAATATTAAATATTATTTCGTTTTCCGACGATTACGCCAGATCGACTGCAACTAACATGATGTGGTTTAAAGACACTGGAGCTGGAGCAGCTGCACCTGGTGAGTTTTTATTCATGGAGCTAATGCTGCTGCAGATGCTGAAACTGTAAGAGGTTCTCTTATTGATAATGCTGCCAAAAATTATTTTGGTATTGACCCACCAGATGCAGCCGCTAATGCAGACGCTACAAGAGTCTCACTTACTGCTGCTTGTAATAATCTTGGTATAGACGCACCAGATCCAGCTGCGGACGGCGTCGCAATGGTAAATTTTGTTAATAATTTAGTTACTATAAGAAATAAACGTTACAATGAGGGTTATGTTAAGAGAAAGGCACTTGCAGCAGGATCACGTCAAATTACAATGATGCTGCCGTTAAGTACAATATTTGGCTTTTGTCGCGATTATAATAAAGTATTTCGTGGAGTTAAACATACACTTATTTTAAATCGATCAGAACAAAATAATTGTTTGCTCAAAACTGGAGCGGCTAATTTTCAATTTGTTATAAACAAACTTGCACTATGCCAAGAATAACTCCGTCTATCACTAAAATAACAGAATTAAATGATATACTGGAAAAACACACAAACAGAATTTATTTTCAGCAACATAGAATATATCAAACAGCAGTTCCGAATACCACAGACTACACATGGCGAGTAACAACAACATCAAGTGAACAAAAACCACGGCAATTATTTGTTGAATTTCAGAGACAAGCGCGGCGTAATAACCAGGAACAAAATAATGCGATATTTGATAATGCTGATGTTAGACGAATATATGCTAGAATAAATTCAAAGCAATACCCGGAGCGAGCAATAGAATGTAATTTTGCAGATAATGAGAATAAAAACATTACTCGACCGTACATGTATTTACTCGACGCACTGCAAAAATATCAAGACGTTGGAGATGGATCTCAGATATCAGTAGAGGAATTTCGTACACTTTATCCGATATTTTATTTTGATGTTAGTAAACATAGCGAGCGAGCTGTAGACAGCACAGCTGATATTGAAATTACTTGGACACTAAGAGCAGATCCAGCTGCACCATTTTATGTATATGCGTTAGTAATAAGCGATAGATTTGTTACAATTGACTCTGTTGGAGGTAAAATGTCAGTACACGTTTAATCTGTAACTTTAATATAAGGTGACAAAATATATTGTAAAAGAAATATATTTGACTGATGGTCAAGTTAAAAAATTAGCAGCTGCTGTTGCAAAACAGAGGCAGGTTTCATTAAAGGTCAAGCCTAACACCTTAGGTACTTTAACAAAATTAATGTCAACCAAAAAACAAGTAAATAAATACGAGCACAAAAAACCTTTTGTTTTAAATTTAAGTGCTGCACAAATAACTGCAATGTCAAAACAAGGTGGTTTCTTTGGTCCGGCATTATCTATAATGGCCAGAACGTCAATACCTAAAATTGTGCCAGTGTTAGGTACATTATGATTAGCAGCAGCGTCTGGAGCAGTATCTGGCGCAACGAAAAAGGCAGTTGAAGGTCATGGAATCGTTCGCGGCAGTGGTATAAAGAAAATTTTCGTATGAATGTCGATGGTAATAATTTTATGTGACTGATAAATATAATGCCAAAAAGAAAGACAACGATGAAAGAAAGACGACGAAAAAAAAGACACGACAGAGGCGAAAAGGTGGATTTATTCCAATAGCCCCGTTACTAGCAGGATTGGCGGGAAGTCTATTGCCAAATCTGTTAGGAGTAGGACGAGGACTAATGTTGCCAGGAACAAGGAGATGAAGTCTGCGTTAAGTAATTTTGATATACTTGATAAACTAAAAAAAGTAAAAACTTTTAGTGGAGTTTATTCTAAAGATGAGCTTATGGCGATTCCAGAGACAGAGACGTTAGCGTCTCCGGGTTCGTGCGTTATAAATATACAAGATTTTAATGACGAATCTGGCACACATTGGGTAGCTGTTTTTGATAACAATTATTTTGATTCGTTCGGAATTCCACCAAGTGACACAGTAAAAAAATATATGAGTAGAATTCCAGAGACAAAATCTCCAGATACGAAGTCTCTAGAGACGAAGTCTCTTACGAAAATAATAAATTATTCGTCTAATCAAATTCAACCAGTTGGAACTTCCGCTTGTGGATATTATTGCGTAATGTTTATTAAACAGATGACCAAAAATCCAGATTTTTTAACGTTTATTTTGTAATTTGACAAACAACCTTCTTACGCTAATGATGAGATTGCATTAAATTTTATCTAAATTCACTGATATACAATGTCAACATATTGTCTCAAGTGTAAAACTAAAACAGAAAATAAAGATGAAAAAACAGAAAAAACAAAAAAATAATAGAATAATGCTGAAAAGTATTTGTGCAATCTGTGGAAAAAGAAAAAGTATGTTTTTGCCAGTAACAAAGTTGTCCGGAGCGGGTTATCCAGAAATTATTTTAGTAGACGACTGAAAAATTTGTCAGTTATAAAATAAATAATGACATGCGAGTGCGATTGTGATAGAGATTTATCCCTCAAGCAAAATAAAATTGTTACATATTGTAAGAAATGCAAAAACAGAGAAATAATTGGAACAGGTATAGATATACATAAATTTATTGGAAAATTGCCGAAACCAAAAGGCGGTTGGACATTGCCAGGCCATAAATATACTGGACCTTGTAATCCTCTTGATAAACAACTTGACGAAAACGATAATCCGCTGCCAGGACAAGAGCCTTACAATCAAGTTGATGTAATAGCAGTGCGTCATGATATCTGCTACAGAGATATTGATCTTCCAGACAGCGAACAAAATAAGCATAGCTGCGATAAAGTAATGTTAGACGAACTTCGTGATATGAAACCTGTAAATATGCGAGAACGTTTTGACCGAAGGCTGGTCCAGGGTTTTATTGGAGCAAAATATAAATTAGATCTCGGAAAAGAATTATATGATGATCTTGCCTTAGAGCTACATAGACCTAAAAAAAAAGTTTCCGCGACGTAAAGTTGTCGCAAATGTCGTTGATGATATCTGGGCGATAGATTTTGTTGATATCTCAAATCTAGCTCAATATAATAATAACAAGAGATATCTTTTTAATGTTGTAGATGTTTTTAGCAAATACGCGTTTAGTATACCCCGTTTTGGATAAAACAGGGATATCGATGACTGATGCGCTAAAACAAATTATTGTTAACACAGAAAGAAAACCAAATAGAATCTGGACTGATCATGGAGCAGAATTTTTTTAATAAAAAATTTGAACAGTTTTTAGAGCAAAATAACATTAAAAAATATGTCACAGGAAATGAGGGAAAAAGCATCATCTTTGAAAGATTTACTCGCACGCTTAACGAAAAAATCCACAAATATTTGACAGCTAAAAATAAGAATAAATATATTGACAATTTACAGAAAATTGTTGACGAGTATAATAACACGAAACACAGATCCATTTCGCTAGGCAAAAGTAAAATGTCGCCAAACGACGCGATTGCAAATCCAATATTAGCAAACGAAAACATGTACCGCAGACAAATTTAAAGTTGCTGATTAAGTTAGAATTTCTTTGACAAAAAAAAAAAAACATTTGAAAAAGGATATACTCATAATTGGAGCGAAGAAGTATTTGTTGTTGATAAAGTACTTTTAACAATACCAGTTACATACTCGTTGAAAGATTTATTAGGTGAGCCTATAACTGGCAGTTTTACGAGCAAGAACTTCAGAAAACAGAACAAGATATATTTGTTTTTGAAAAAGTTATTAAAAAGCGCGGCAACAAAAGTTTAGTCAAATGGCGTGGATATGGCGATAAATTTAATAGCTGGGTACCAACTAAGTCGATTTCATCGACAGAATAATATTATTATAAATTTCTTCGTATTTTATTAATACTGATTTACATTTTACTGGTTTACATAGAGAAATTAAATGTAATTTTCTTGCGTCATTAACTGGCATTAAATTAAATATTTTAACAAAAATAAAATCGTATTTTATATTTCTTTGTTGTCCAGTTATTTTTACGTTTAAAAAAGGTTTTATAAGTTGCCAAAAATATTTGATGCTCGGCAACAGTAAAATTAAATTTCATTATTTTTTTTAGCAATATGGTACTTAACATCATATCGCCCAGTTGTTGGTCTGTTCAAATATTTTTTTACTAACAACAACATCATCTTCGTCGTCGTCACAGTTATGCAAAATATCTTTATCAGTATAACCAGCAAATCTATCGTTAGTAATATTTTCTAATGTAAAATTTGAAACTGAAACAAAATCTCCCGAATTTAGTTTAGCCAGTCTCTCAATTAAGTTCATTTTTATAATAATCTTTTGTCTAATTAATAAATAATAAGATGTTCGGAGAAATAAAATATCATCAAAAAGTTAATATATTAACTCATAAAGAATTAGCTGAGGCAATTCGAAATTGTTTGTTGGGACATAGTTTTTATTTTGTTGATGTTATGATAACATTAGGCGAATCTGACAAATTTTTATTAACAGCAGCAGACAAAATAAAACTCGATACAAATAAAATGATGACATTACGATTTAATCGCGACGATGTCGTGGAATTTAGTCATAATTGTCTTACTCAAAATGATATAGAAAATATCATTAGTTATCGTATCTAAAGATAAATCTATCAAATGTCAACATTGACGTTGCTGATCTTGTTCTGCGGTCGGCGACAAATTTTATTGCACTCGAATGAATTTTATGATATTTTCCAGCAGCTGTCATTGATTTAAATTTCATTTCTTCATTACTTTCTAGATTTATTGAAATTATTTGTTTAGCCGGATTTTTAAAATTATTACCACCACCAATTCCTCTTCTAGTATTTTGTTTTGGCGTAACCACATCTAAATTTTCCAAACTATTATCTGTTTTAATACCATTTTTATGATCAATAACTAAACTATTAGGTATTAGTCCGTTAAATGTTTCAAACACAAAACGATGAGATTGATAACAAACAAAATTAGTTTTTGTTCCACGTACATTAACACCAAGATATCTACTGTTCTGCAAACTTCCAACAACTTTTTTTGTTCTTATATGTCGAATAATTCCCTTATCATTTGTCTCATATAAATCAAATACTGGATGAGGTTGAAATTCATTTTGTAAATCTAAATTTTCAATATTATCATCAGCAATTGCGCCATTTTTTCTATATACTCGTTGTCCTTCTGGAATATCTTTGCGAAACAAAGTATAAATAAAATCTTTTCTAAACATTTTAGTCCTTTCTGTATCATCGCCTTTTACTGAAATTAACATACCAGCTGGTGTTGTTGATATGCCAACAGATTTTTTAGATTTTATGTTGATAACAGAACCTAACATATTTGCAGCGTATAAGTTGTATTTCGGATGTACATGATAAAATTCTTGCTCTTCCGCTGTCATATCTATATATCTCAAAATTTCTGTCATTATACTATAAGATTTTTCATATCTCTAATTAGGAATCTTAAAAAATTCAATTAAATATAAAATATTACTATATATATAATGTTAAAATTGCGAGATATTGCTAAAAAGAGCATTATCAAATCAGAAAAAATTGCTTCAGCATTTTCTGGTTACGATAATAGTTACAAACTTGATGATCAAAAAATTTTAGCAAATTTTAGCTCCACAAATTTATTTCATCTTTTACAACCAGTTATATCAAAAGAACTTGCGGCTCATAAAAGTATCAAACTTATAGTCCAATATCATACGATTTTATCAAAGTTACACGCAGTTGAAGATATACTTGATGTAATTTTTGAAACAAAAAGTTTTGACAGCGAAATTTCGGAACCATATTTAACAGCAAAATCGAGAAAAATATTAACTGGAACAAACATTGCCATGGTCGCCAATGAAATACATCAAGAAATAAACAAAAAATTAGAAGAATTTACTTCGTCAGGATCGGGTTGGAAATTTGAAATGATAAAAGAAGTTTTATTTCACACAGCAATATATAACATACTTCGCGGTAGTTTGTACATCGATCTCCCTCAAAAAATTAAAAACAAAAAATGCTGTATTAATGTCAAAAACAATGATGACAAATGTTTTCAATGGTCTATTCTTTCTGCAAAACATTCTCAGTGTGATCACCCCCGCAGAATTGAAAAGTATTTGCCATACAAAGACGAACTAAATTTTTTAGGAATAACCTTTCCAGTAGCAGAAAATCATATACCAAAGTTTGAAAAACAAAACAGTATCTCAGTAAATGTTTTCGGATTAGACGAGCGAGAAAACGTTTACCCGAGATATATCTCAGAAAATGCTACACAAAATACAATAAATTTATTATTTTATCAGGGACATTATTGTTTGATAAAAAACTTTAACGGCCTAGTTGGCAGACAGTACAGTAAAAATAAAAATAAAAAATATTTCTGCTACCGTTGCTTACAAGGTTTTTCTAGCGATAAAAGACTGCAGGAGCATCTCAAATACTGTGTCAACGTTCAAAGAATAAGTATGCCTAGCGAAAAAGAAAAAATATTAAAATTTAAAAATTATGATCATAAACTAAATATTCCTTTTGTTATTTACGCTGATTTCGAGTGTCTACTCGTTCCTGTGGTTGGAGCAGAAAATAATCCGAATAAATCAAGTACTAGAAAAATACAACAGCATATTCCTTGCGGAGTAGCTTATAAAGTAGTTTGTTGCGCTAACGATAAATTTTCAACTCCGATAAAGTTATAGAGGTGAAAATCCTGCCGTATGGCTATTAAAAAATTTGATAGACGAAGTTAATAAAATTTCTAACAGATTATTTAAAACAGCTCCGATGAAAATAACGTCTAAACAACAACTCGATTTCGATGAGGCAGTTAATTGTCATATTTGTGAAAAGTTACTGGTAGACTCCAACGGAGCCCGTGATAAGGTGCGAGATCATTGTCATTTGACCGGCCAATATCGTGGAGCAGCTCATAACAGTTGTAATTTAAAATTTCATGCTCCAGATTTTATTCCTGTAGTTTTACATAACTTTCGTGGCTATGACAGTCATATCATTGTAGAAGTTTTTGGTGATGAAAATATTAAAGCTAAACTAAAATTAAATAACGTAATAAAATGTATTCCAAATAATTTTGAAAAGTATATGTCGGTGACGCTCGGCAAATTACGTTTTATTGACAGTCTGCAATTTATGGCAGCATTATTAGATGAGCTTGTTAAAGGTTGTAGCAATTTCGCTAACCTAAAAAGTTGCTTTGGTGAAAACTATATCAATTTGACAAGAAAAGGTATCTTTCCGTACGAGTATCTCGACGACTGGAGCAGATTTAATGAAACTTCTCTTCCCGATAAAGATAAATTTTACTCGCAACTCAAAAACGAAAATATAACAGATGACGAATGCAAATATGCACAAGATATTTGGAATAAATTTAGTTGTAAAATATTTGGTGATTATCACGATTTATATTTGAAAACATATGTTTTATTACTAGCAGATGTTTTTGAGAGTTTTCGTCAAGTAAGCTACAGCAATTATGGACTAGACCCCTGTTGGTATTATTCTTCACCAGGATTATCTTGGGACGCTCTACTAAAAGCAAGCAAAATAGAACTGGATCTCCTGACAGATGTCAATATGTTTAACTTTATTGAAAAAGGTATCAGAGGCGGAATTAGCGTTATAACAAAGAAATATGCAGTATCTAATAACAAATATCTGAAAAATTATGATAAAAATCTCCCGTCGAGTTACATCATTTATCTGGACGCCAATAATTTGTACGGCTATGCGATGTCAGAGCCAATGCCGTTTAGTGGATTTCATTGGATAACTCCAGATCAATTTCTTAAAGAAACTGAAAAAGATTTACCTAGAAAAATTAATCGTTATTTTTCCGATATTTCATATTTTGTTGAAGTTGATCTAGATTATCCTAGTTTGCTACATGATCTACATAACTATTACCCGTTTTGCGCAGAGTCAATGATGATTAATTATAGTTTGTTATCGCCTGAACAACGAGCAACGACAACAGCAAAAAATTCGATTGTTAATAAGTTAGTTCCAAATTTGTTAAATAAAAGAAATTACGTTATGCATTACAAAAATTTAAAACAAGCAGTAGATGCTGGACTAATTCTGAGTAAAGTCCATCGCGTGCTAAAGTTTAATCAGTCGAAGTGGATGGCAAATTACATTAACTTAAATACCAAACGTCGTGCTGTGGCTAAAACTGAATTTGAGAAAAACTTTTTCAAGTTAATGAACAACTCGGTGTTTGGAAAGACGATGGAAAATATTAGAAAAAGAGTCTCGATAGAAATTGTTAATAATATATGTCGCAGAAATAAATTAGTTAACGATGATGGTTTTGTTAGTATGAAAATATTTAATGAAAATCTTGTTGCAATACAACGATGAAAGACAAATTTAAAGTTAAATAAACCGATTTATGTTGGTGCAGCTGTACGTGATATATCAAAGTGGCTGATGTACGATTTTCACTATAATTTTACCAAAAAGCAGTGGCCAGATTCAGAGTTGCTATTTACTGATACAGACTCGCTAGTTTATAATATAAAATGTGAAGATGTCTATCAGGATATTTACAATAATAAAAATCTGTTCGATTTATCTGATTATCCAGCATGTAGTGGATTTCAAGATAATTCGAATAAAAAAGTTATTGGAAAAATGAAAGATGAGTTTATGTTTGTGCCGGTGAAAGAATTTGTCGGACTAAAGAGCAAAATGTATGCTGTCATATTAGATGACAATAAACTTACAAAAAAAGCAAAAGGTATTCTTCGAGGATATGTGAAAAAGATGATGAATTTTAACGATTTTAAAGCAGCGCTAAACAATAGTGTCAATTTTGTCAAAACAAATGTTATCAGAACAAATCGTCATAAACTTGAAACTAATACGATTATTAAACGAGGACTAAGTAATTTTTGATGATAAAAGATATTGCAGGGACGGAATTAATACACTAGCGCTTGGACATTATGCAAGTAATTTTGTCTAAACATCAGAAATAATGTTCGAAAATTTAACATTAGCAGATGGAGTTAATAGCAAAATAAAAAAATAATGGTTAATAACCAGCAATTATCATTTGAATTTAACGATGAAATTTCAGGTATTTGTTTTAGTAAATTTGATAGAATCAAACTCTCCCTTATCAATCAGACGATAGTAAATATTTTAATTATCTCGAAAGTTTGCGAGACGAACTTGCACTAAAATATGACAATTTTCATAATCCGATCAGCCAACAACAATATACTAAAATCAACATAGACCTAGATAGGTCGAAGGTTTTTGCAAAAGGTAGTAAGTATCTTCTCAGTAAGATAGCAATGAAAGAACTATTTGAATGTCGTCGTAAAGTATCTGGTAGAATTAAATTTTATTTGTACAATCATGACAGTACATTTTACTTGATAGCAAACGTTGAAATATTGTGTGTTGGTCAAGAAATATAACTCTGTATACCATATCTGTTTTTAAAAGGGAGATAATACTGTTCCAGCTAAGTTTAAAATCTTTTGTAGTAATCAAACATAGCATATATACTGTTTCGTATTTTTTTGGCTAATGAAATGTATCTAAAATCTGATGGTAATTTTAAGACCTACAAATCCTGGTAGCAGTTCTGTATTATAACTAGCAATTCCTCTTGCATAGATAACATAGTAATTGTAGATTCTCGCTTATAAGTTAAGTCCAACTGCACAGACTCAAATATGCTGTCGTATAATGCACCAGAAGATCTTGGTCTGCGCAGTTTTGCTAAAAGTAATCAGTAAAACAAACAAGATAAACTCTGATCTGCAGGCGCATAATGCTATGGCAGATCTTTATCTTTTTGTCTGCAGTTAGCCTCGACTTGTAAGCGAGTATATATGGTATGTCATTTACCTAAAAACCCATTCATACAGAATATTGATTATTTCTCTGCAGAGTCTGTTTGTAATGTATATATATATATATATATATATATATATATATATATATATATATATATATATATATATATATATATATATATATATATATACAGCGCTTGTAGTCATTCAGCCAACTTACTGATTAGTATCCTTGGCAACGGTCGATCTTCTGTCAAAGATAATTGTGTGGTCGCAATTCAGGCAACATTAGGATTTCGTTTTTTCTGTACAATATAAAATCAAAAATCATGTTTTTTCTCGATTTATTTATAATAATGTTTTCAGAATCAGATCTTTATCTTTTTGTCTGCAGTTTAGCCTCGACTTGTAAGCAAGTGTCATTTAAGTAATGTATATATAACGTCTGTATATTTCATTCAGCCCACTCGTTGGTAATCCTTGGAAACGGTCGATCTTATACAGACTATGTTTAGCCAACATTAGAATTTAGTTTTTCTGTACAATATAAAATAAAAAATCATGTATTTTTCGATTTATTTATAATAATGTTTTCAGAATCAAAAAATATAATACAAAATTTCGTGTTTTCAAAATCAAAAAAAGTAATGCTGTTCGGTAACTATATAATAATTTTTTAAACATATACTTATAACTAAATTTCATAGCTCAGTGTTAAGAATGCTGGATTCTTATACTGACGCCCTGAGTTCAGTTCCCGTCACGGACGAAATCGTCCGGTAGGGTTCTGGACTACCCCTCGCCATTTTTAAAAAATTGGGGGGGGGTTGGGTTTGGAGAATTTCCTCGAAATCCAACAAACAAAATACACTCTCCCACCATGTAAACACGTGGTGGGTGTACTTTTGCACTCCCGGGTGTTGCCATAGTGGGAGAGTGTACGAAATTTGTTGGACGTAGATAAGGCTCCCCCGCTAGGATAAGTTTATGTTGTGTAATTGTGTCGTCTGTGCCGTCCAAAAAATAAACAGCAGGATGACGTGAGCTCGTGACCTTGTGACCTCACTAAAGTGGTACCCTACACAAGGGCCATTCCGAAAAAACATCGCTAGACTAAAATAAACCTCATTAGGTGCCTGGCCACAATAAAGGCCTTGGAATAGACAGCCCTCTGAGTTCCTAAAGTTTCGTTTCGGATATTTAGGAATTCGCTGGGGGTAATGTCTTAGCAAAAATGAAGAGTCCCGTTGGCCACAAAAAAAGGCCTACATAAAATAGACTGCTCTCTGAGTTTCTAAAGTTTCGTCTCATATATTTAGATATTCACCGGGGGGGTATGTCTGAAAGAGACTCTTAGAACCTCATTAGGCTTATCTGACAGACCTTGTGGAATGGTAGACCGAACGTCATCCTGCTGTTTATTTTTTATCTTTTAGTTTAGAAATATCATTATCAAATAAAATATCAACCATATTGTCAATAAATGTCATCACATCATCTGCCCAACCTACTATTCTCATATCATTTTCAGTCGCGAATAACCACACTGACCCATATTTTGGTGATATATGATATCCAACTTTTTTAATACAATCGCTTATTATTTTAGTTTTTATACCAGTATAGCTTGAAACTGATTTGATTGAATTAAATCTCTTACAAAATTTTTTGTCAGATCAAATCCAACATGTCTCTTTGATTGACCGAAGGACATTATATAATATTTCATTTGTTTAATATGAAAAAATCTATTGGTCTAAAATCCCCTTTGGGTTTCAAATTATTTCATCATTTTCTGAGATAAAAATTTGTTGGAGGGTGATTTTTTGAGGGAGAGGGGGTCTCTGAGGTGGTGCAAAAATGTCATAATATATTTATTTTTGAGGGGGGTGAGGGTTTCTGGTCTAGGATCCTGAAACCTCATCTATGAATACTACTTATAGCATGCCTTGCGATGATATTAGCTTGCATTATGAAGATGCGGTACGAGTTATTAAAGCGCCATGTCCAAGGGTATCGCTCGTGACACCTGTTACTATCGATATGGCGCTGACAACAATTTCGATTGGTGTATCTATAATGGTTGTTGTGGTTACAATTCCAGCCACGCCCAGACCAACGGTTGTTGCTGTGGTGATTCAACAAACTACATTAGCAACAAGACATGCACTTTATGTTTCACGAGTAGCGCGATTCTCTTGGCGATTTTATCTTGCAGTTTTTGTTCTGCTTCAATTTTATTTTCACGTCGGTAACAATGAGGGTCTGTCATATTTAAGCTATTAATAAAGTGATCGCGTAGTACAACCGCAAAACAGGCTGA
Source organism: Megalonaias nervosa (assembly GCA_016617855.1). Taxonomy (NCBI): domain Eukaryota; kingdom Metazoa; phylum Mollusca; class Bivalvia; order Unionida; family Unionidae; genus Megalonaias; species Megalonaias nervosa. Next base: position 30,520 of record JAECUM010029473.1, read on the forward strand.
CGTTCATCAGGTGCAACATGCACATGAGTTTCTAACCAATTACACTTGTTTACTCGTACAACTGTTCTATGATTACAGAAACTTTCTGTATAAGGAATATTTAAATCTCCGGTGATTATAAGCTCTGGTGGCCTAGTACCACGGTTATATGAAAACAAACGAATTAAGCCACTGAATAATGTCTGAAACGATTGTTCTCGTGCGTTCTTTCGTGCGTTACTGTTGCATAATAGTCGAGATTTTATTTTGTCTTAGTTGAGTCAACGTTGATGGGACCTTTTCGTTGGAAAATGTTACCTGGGTGGATTCAACGGTAAATACCAATTCCTCGTTGTAGAAACAATCCCTGGGTGTTTTCACATCTGGCGGTGGAGATAACGACCGTTCGTTTCCACTCGTTAATGCTACAACGCCAAGCTGTCTTCGAGCTGACACTGGGATATCAGGGTGGTTCTAACTGTTGATTTATACTTGGCTCTTACGATTATATTTCAGTGTAAAAGAAGATTTGTTATACCATTCTGACGCACATACTCGTCAACATGGAAGAAATGCTAACATCACTGGTCAGCTGATCCAAAATCTTGTCGGCAAATTCTGCAACCTCATCAACGTGGTCAGAATCCATTACTTATATCTCATGATAAATCCAATCTTAAACACAAACACCCAAGATGATTGAGTACCCGTCCGGATAAATGTGGTATCCTTCAAACTGAATTTCATTTCCGGCGACCAACGACACGGGTATTGTATATATGAACTATTCATGAGCAGTGATTTGTATTTAGCGCTTCGTGTACTGATGGGCATTATTGTCATTATTTATCGCTATTTTCATTGTACCCCACCTGTCACTCAAACCGGCTACGATGAATAAATATAACACAGACTAGTGCGCCTTTAAGATGTGAGATTTAGGTGTATGAAAACCCCGACAGTGTTGAAAACATATCGGCCATTTACGATATTAATCTTTTCTTCCTTTCCTTCTCTGATTAATATGCTTGCAAATACGTTCCATGAAGTAACTATGCGTGGCGGTGCGTGAACGTCTGCGAATTGTTCATCCACGTATTGTTTTGTTGTAGCGTCAGCATTATCAACATCCTCTTTGATAGATGCAGTGGATGTACCAGGGTATCCGATTCCCCTGTTTTCACTGTTGATAGGCAGATACACGACAGCGCATCGCAGCCTCAAAACAATATGTAGAATATCCACGTTAGGCATTATAAGTTTACCAGTTTGATCTTCAAAAATCGCAAGTTCACCCGGGTCAACGTCAGCAACTTCTAGACTGGTAAACTCAGCCAAATGGCAAATCTGCTCAGATCCATGTTAGCGCCACATCTAGAGTAGCGTCCGTAAATATTAATAGACTTTGTATACTGTTAAACGTACTTCAATGTAAAATCAGGTAGCGTTTGTAGGGTTGGACTTGAGAAATCTGTGATTCCCGTAAGTGCATGCGCACTTCAACAATAAAATGACCGAATTTACATGATTGTATCTGGGTGTGTTTATGCACATGTTAGTGCTCGTTCCCGTTATGCTATATGTGTATGCATTATCAAATAAAATAGTCCATATGCCCTTTATTTGCTTGCATGTAAGGATCTCTGATCGTTAATAAGAATGTGTGTTTGTTTATCCATATGTATGCGTGAGTTAACCTTTCCTCCTGTATTGTGTTTATATTTGACGGTGTTTGTTTTTAAGAACGTGTGTTTGTGACCATTTCAAATCCCTTACCTTCTCTCGTCGGTTGTTGGCATCTGTTTGTATTGGATTGTAAAAATAAGTCATTGTGTGTAATTAAATGTAGCTTTGTCAGTCTCTCCATCCGACCGCTCCGTTGGTCTAGTGGTTAGAGCGTCCGCCTCGGACGCGGGAGGTCCCAGGTTCGAACTCAGACCGAATCATACCAGACTTATAAAAATGGTACTAACAGCTGCCTCGCTTGGCGCTTAACATTAAGAGGTTAGTGTTAGGACTGATCGGCCTGGTGTCAGGATAATGTGACTGGGTTGGACATGATGGTACAAGTCTGCGGCATGATGCCCCAGTGCTAGACATCACTATAAACTGTCAAACTGCATATATCGTAGGGATGTGACTGAAACTTTTTTCAAAATCCAAAGCACACACACTTTCCATCCTGTTTGTCCACCCCATTAAAATTTCCATTGTGTTTTTGGAGTCATCGCTTCTAAACCAATTTTGTAGTATCCATTCTATTTTATTAACACCTAGGAAGAATTCGATTACGAGAGGCACCAAAGTTTACTAACTGGGTAAACTTGCATGTGACTGGCTTGGCTTGTTACAACTCGGTAGGCATTCATTTACGAACTGGTATTTCTCAGATTGTTTTTAAAAATATGCTTCTTTGATCAAAAGCTTTGCCAAGTTGGATTATGAGGAACACTCTAGCATATTAATGATGTGATATTGCATCTGATTGTCTGAGCTTGTTAAGCGTTGTAGGATGTATTTTTAAACATAATTTTATACAATGTATTGCACATGCCTGTATTAGCAAGAACTTTGACATGCTTAATTGTGAGTGTTGTCTGTGCAGATGAATGAAAGTTGTGGCAAATGAGCGAGTATGCTTCCTGCTGCAGTCGATAGTGCGAGTGAAACGCAATCAAGCCTCAGTAAGAACGATAGGAGGCATACCTGGGCCTTTTGTTCTTTTGTTGTTGTTGGTAGTGGTGTCGTTAAATTGTTTTTCCTTTTTTTGCAGCCGTGAAAACAATGCCTGAAAAGGACGAATGCTATTCCCACTGATGCCATGAATACATTCGAGAAACGAGTATCAGTAAGATTTCAACCCCAATTTTTTCTAAACGTTTTATTAAGAAACTACATTTGAAAAGTTATATCAGTCAATGTTTTGCAGCGTTATCGTGGCAAACATTCAGAAGTACAGTAAGCAAGGTAAAGAATATATTGTTTCTAACTAGGGCAGGGGCGTCCAGCCTTGCTTGGCTGGGGGCCAGCGAAGTCTTGAGTTAATTTCAGTTTTAAATGTTCTAATCAAAGGAACGCTAACTATACGACAGGAACGACAGGAATTGTAATACGAGTACAGTCCGTCCATGTACATAAAGCTGTCTTCGATTTGCATTAAAAAAATAATTTGCTGGTAATAACGAAAAATATTTCATCTTTTTTTTTCAGATCACAAAATCTACTCTGTTTTCTTATGAGTTCGTTTCCTTTTCATCGGACTTCTATTAACAGCGCCAACTACTAATTTCTGCGTGGTTGTAGGGGACATCACTCGTGTTTCTATGGCTTGCTTGGAATGGTAGTTATCAATGTACGGCTTCACAGTTTTCCAGACCTGAAAAAGAAATAGGTTGGTTATTAAGATAGCATATCGATGACTTTGTACTATCTCCCGTTTACATTTTCTTGTTGTACCCTTCAGTGGAGTGATTACAAGACATAATGAACCGTGTTTGTACAGAAAGGCTGAATTTGTCCAAGAGCAAAGATTGCGGAGATAGAACTCAAGCTGCAAGGGGCGTATCATGAAAATGTCTTTCTGGTTCGCTTCAGAACTGCCCGTACCAGTGTGTGTGTGTGTGTGTGTGTGTGTGTGTGTGTGTGTGTGTGTGTGACCTTAAAAACAAGTTATTGAATGTTGTATTAATGTTATTCCAGAGATTGTTTATAAAACAATCCTGGCCAAACATTCATTGGTAGAAAATATTATTTTCAATAATCGAAGAATAAAATAGGTGATAATGGAAAATATTTGCCTTGCTGTCGTATGAAACCACAAACGACTAAACTGGAATAAAAGTTTTATTTGAAAATTTTGATATCCCATTTTTATTAAGAAAGCTACTTTGCATACAATTTCCACAAGATCTAAACTACTTTGATACAATGTATTCTGATTTAGGCACACATCTGTAAGAACGAATTGCAAACGTGCAGAATATTTCACAGCCCAAGCAGTCTTACCGTGTATTGGCATCTATTTGACTATAACCAATCATCATCATCATCATCATCATCATCATCATCATCATCATCATAATCATCATCATCATCATCATCATCAAGAGGTCGTTGAGGCACAACAGATGACTTCACAAACAATTATCTCCATCTTTCCCTGTTCTCTGCTGCCCTTTGGGAATCTCCAAACCCCATGCCTGTCCACTGTTTCATGTTGTCTTCCCCGCCTCTTGTTGTGTCTGCCTCTTCTTCTGCACCCTATCACTGTGCCTTGCAAGATTGTTTTTGCTATTCCAGATGATCTTGAGACGTGACCGTACCACTTCAATTTGCGTTTCTTCACAGTGGTCAAGAGGTCTTCATAGGGTCCTATAGCTCGTTAGATCCTGTTGTGGACCTCTTTGTTCAGTTACATGGTTAATGTATGAGATGCTCAAGATCTTGCGGTAGCATCTCATTTCGAAAGTTTGGATCCTTTTTTGAAGATCTGATGTGAGCGTATATGTTTCACAAGCATACATAAAAATGGATATGACAATCGAGTGCATCAGTTTTGTTTTGGAACCAAGACCAATGTTGGTGTCATTCTATATTGGTCTCAACCTTGTTATTGCTGCTGTTGTCTGGGCAATCCTGCAAAGTAGTTCTGGCTTGGAGCCCTCATCTGTGATAATTGATCCCAAGTACTTGAAACTTGTGACTGTTTCCAGCTTCTGTCCACAATAACTGAAGTAATACGTAATGCGTACATCTGCACTTAAACGAATTACTACTTACAAGAAATACAAGACCTTTATCTTAACCAAAAGGCCAAGAATGTGAATGTATCTATCTTACCTCTTCTTGCTGAAGCAGCTTTGTGGCCGCATCTATATCTGGAGCCATGAACCTGTCTTTATTCCATGGACTACAAAAGAAAATTAGATTTCATTCTCTTATCACGAAAGAATTCACTACTGCCTATGCCATAATTTGTAGATCTAATTAATAATTGTTTAGGCAAGAAAAAATATTTCCTATATAAAATTGGCAATAAACTTATTTTGATCTTCAGATGTTCAGTTTTTATTCATTGTTTTGCTATTTCAACAAAATGTAGACGATACCTCTCTAGTTATCGTGACTTGAATGCCGTTGAAATGACGCCAAATAGAACTGGTACTTAATCTCTATCCTTAGTGTTCTCAGTTTCATTTCACATCCGTTATTATTGTTGGCAATTTTATTTTAGCATTTTCATTTCTGTTAGTCATTTCACAATATTGTATGATAAGAACCCTTCAGTCAATTGATTGGAATGTATAAATCGCTGACTACACTTGCCCGTCATAGTCGATACAACAAAAAACGGCTTTATTTTGTCTTCCAATTTATTTTACAGATGAAGGTCGTTTACAGCTGTATGGGTCCGTTTACGGCTGTATGTGTACTTACATTTTTGTGGATGTGTTTGATACGTCTTTTCTTTCAATGCGGAACGTTTTTTACTAAGTCGTAAAATTCGTGTTCGTGTTTTGGCAGAACTACGAAAATTTTTACCAAAGCTAAAAGTGAATTCGTTGTATTACAGGTAGGTAGTAACTTTGAATAATTCGTTGAAAACATTTAATTGTTAAGTCTAAAATCCTTTTAAAAGTACGTACGCGACAACTTTACGGACTAGTTTGTAGACTGCTTCTAAAGGTGCAGTGGTCTTCAGAGGTCTCAAAAATTCGATTGCTTGACAAGCAGCCAGCAATTCTATCGCCAACACTGCGAAAAGAAAACAATACAAATTTAGTAGAAAAATATAAACATTCTCAATGTGAAAAGGGTGTGCAGTTATCGATGGCACTGATAGTGTGATAACTATAATCATAATCATGATTACATCGCTAATTATTTGTGCAAAATATTTATTACAAACTAGACCAGCTAACACAGCTTTAGATTGGTCAGAAAACTTAGACAAACTTCACTGACAACATAAGTTACCAAACATCATTCGCTTGTATTGTAGATGTGACAAAACCTGAAACGAGATGGATTTCGTTGTCAGAGTTTCTGCAATTATAAACATATTTTCAAAACTTTTAAAGTTTAGGAATTTTAGTATAGACAAAGATTAAAATGAGAACTCTTTTACTCTATACCTTGTTCCACGTGTTCCACAACTCTCACACACTTCCGGGCTGAAAACCCTCCCATGGACACGTGATCCTCAGTTCCAGCACTGGTGCTCAAGGAGTCAACGGAAGCTGGATGGCACAGGACTTTGTTTTCCGATACTTTGTATATAGAGGAGAAGCGTGTAAGAAATATGTGTGCAAATGATGACTTTTGAGGGCCAATAAACTCTATAATTATTATATGGACTCCATTGGTGTACGTACACCATGACTGGGAAAGAATTGTGACCTGATAGAGGAGCTAATTATAACATTTGGATTAGATGCTAATTTGTTTACTTGATGTTAAGTTCAGTGCTCGGTAAATGGAAGAGCAGTTTTTATTCGAGGATGATTTTCCCTATATATATGAAATGCACTATCTTTCAGCAGAATTCATTCAAGTAGAAACATTCTACTAATGGGGCATGAGATTGTCTGAGCAAGATAATGGAGAATTTAACTGAAATATACCACCAATCAAGGAAGACCATTACTGGACTCTTTCAATTATTGTTAGTTATGAGTTCTCAAAAACTTTATCTGTGTTTTATATATATATATATATATATATATATATATATATATATATATATATATATATATATATATATATACACAAATATAGAATATAGAGAATACAAACATGAGCAAGGAGTTAGGTTCCTTGTCCACAAGGACAGCGTGAGTACTGTCATGGACTGTCGGCCAGTCTCCAGCCGGCTCATCACCATCCGCCTCAGGGCAACTTCATTCAACATCACCATCATACAGGCATACGCCCCAGCATCAGACTATCATGACGCAGATGTGGAAGACTTCTATGACCAGCTACAAGAAGTTGTGGATAAAACAACGAAGAAAGACATTCTGGTTGTGCAAGGCGATTGGAATGCCAAGATAGGCGAGGACGCTTGCATGAACTGGAAAGGAACATGTGGGCATTGCTGCAATACACATACCAACGAGAGAGGCCTGAGGCTCCTGGAATTCGCTAGTTACAACGACCTTATGCTGGCAAACACCTTCGGCCAACACAAAGTATCCAGAAGATGGACATGGCACAGTCCAAGCGGAGACCATCACAGTCAGATCGACGACATCATGGTAAAGAGGCGCATACAGTCAAGTGTAAACATCGCCAAGACTCGAAGCTTTCATAGAGAGGACATTGGAAGTGAGCATGATCTGGTGATGATGACCTTCAGGCTACATCTAAAGACGGTAAAGAAAGATAACCAAACAAGAAAAAAGTTCGATCTCGAGAAACTGAAGGATCCAGAAGTAGCAGAAGCCTTCCAAGCAAAGATTGGTGGGAAATTTGCACCGCTCACCATCCTCGACGCTGACGATACAGACATGGACACGTTGATCACCACCTTTAATACAGCAGCAACCCAAACAGCCAGCGAGATCCTTGGTAGACATCGCCCAGTCAAGAAGCCCTGGGTCACAGCTGAGGTCCTGAACCTGTGTGTCAAGAGGAGGGAGCTGAAGAAGAAGAAGAATGATACAGAAGGGGCAGAGCAGTATAAGGCAGTCAACCGGGAAGTCAAGAAAAGCATGAAAAAAGCAAAAGAGAACTGGATAGAAGAACAGTCCAAAGACATTGAGGGAAACTTGAAAAGGAACAACAGCAAGAAAGCGTACCAGCTGGTCAAAGATCTAACAAGCACAAAACAACGGCGAGTTACCTCCTTACAGGACAAAGCCGGAAACTGCCTCACAGAAGAAAAAGACATTCTGAAAAGATGGACAGAGTACTGCGCAGAACTTTAGAGCCACCAACCCATAATAGATCCAGAGGTACTGAACGTCCCTCCAGCAACTAACAACGACAACCACCCTATCCTACGGGATGAGGTAGAAGCAGCAGTGAGATCGTTGAAAAAAAGGAAGTCGGCAGGAGTGGACAACATCCCAGCAGAACTGGTCCAAGCAGGGGAAGAAGCAATGATTAGCGCCCTCACAAACATATGCAACAAGATCTGGCTAACAGGAGAATGGCCACCGCCGTGGACACAATCACTGATCATCACTCTCCCCAAGAAAGGCAATTTACAACAGTGTCAAAACCACTGTACAATCAGTCTTATAAGCCATCCAAGCAAAGTCATGTTGAGGATACTGCTAAACAAACTAAAGCCACAGGCTGAAAAGATCATTGCCGAGGAGCAGGCAGGTTTCAGAGCAGGGCGCAGCACAACAGAGCAGATCTTCAATCTCAGGATATTGTGTGAGAAGTACCTCCAACACTAGCAAGATCTGTACCACGTCTTCGTGGATTTCAAGAAGGCATTTGACAGGGTATGGCATGCAGCCTTGTGGGCGACCATGAGACTGTACAACATCAATGCCAACCTCATCACAGTAATGGAGCACCTGTATGACAAGGCCACCAGTGCAGTATACTTCAACGGCAGGATAGGGGACTGGTTCAGAACGACAGTCGGAGTCAGACAAGGCTGTCTGCTCGCTCCCACACTATTCAACATCTTTCTGGAGAGAATCATGGCTGACGCGCTTGAAAAGCATGAAGGGACAGTCAACATCGGAGGCAGAACAGTCACCAAATTACGTTTTGCCGACGACATTGATGGACTAGCAGGAAATGAACAAGAAATAGCTAGCTTAGTAGAGAGCCTCGACAAAACCTCCGCAGCCTACGGCATGGAAATCAGTGCAGAGAAGACCAAACTGATGACCAACAACACCAAGGGCATCAGTGCTGACATCAGGGTCCAAGGTACGAAGCTAGAAACAGTCCACAACTTCAAGTATTTGGGGGGAATTGTAACAGATGAAGGATCAAAGCCTGAAGTACTCTCCAGGATTGCGCAGACAACAGCAGCGCTGACAAAACTGAAGCCGATCTAGAACGACAAGAACATCGCACTCAGTTCAAAGGTCAGACTGATGCACTCACTGGTTATCTCCATATTTCTCTACGCCTATGAATCATGGACCATAACAGCTGACTTAGAGAAAAGGATACAAGCCACAGAGATAAGATGCTTCCGAAAGATCCTCGGCGTCTCATACAAAGACCGTGTCACCAGTGAAGAAATACGGCAAAGGGTCAGACAAGCCATTGGGTCTCACGAAGACCTCCTGAGCACAGTGAAAAAACGTGAACTGCAGTGGTATGGGCATGTCTCACGATCATCAGGACTTGCCAAGACAATCCTGCAAGGCACTGTACAAGGAAGAAGAAAGAGAGACAGGCAGAGAAAGAGGTGGGAAGACAACATTCGAGAATGGACAGGCTTAACATTGAGCGACTCAATGAGAAAGACGGAAAATCGAGAGGACTGGAGGAAGCTGATTGTTCGGTCTTGTGTGGTGCCCCAACGGTCTACCAGACTACGTGACTGATGATGATGATGATGATATTTAGATAGGCAATGAACTATTATTATGTATATTTAATTAAATTGTTTGTTAGTTTTACATTGTGAAATTCTATTGTATGCTATTGTAATGTAACATTGAGTTCAGTTCTGTTTGACCTGGCTGATTTTTTTTTATTTCATTGACATAAACAACCAATAAAAGAAACATTGTATCTAGTTGCTGACCTCGTTTCAAAATCAGTGATAGCATTGGTAAACAACTTTTTTTCTTTTTTCTTTTTTTTTCTTTCTCAGAGTAAGAATCATTAAGTCAAGGTCATACCTGACTACGTGACAAGTAGCATATATCAATTGGTACAAACTTCATTTTTTCCAGAAGAATGAACTTTTAACTCTCATCCGGGAATCTGTTTTGCGTCTTAGTTAGTCGTATAACTGTTGGGTTTGATAGAGGTTTCTTAGTGGGGCTTACAACACTTGACAAGTTAAGTTGTATTATGTTGTGACCAGTTTGGGTTGAATTTTTATTTTCTTTAAATTATTGAATTCAAATGATTCTTTTCCCTGGAAATACAAAAGTGCTCTGACAAATTCTTGGATAAAGACATTTGTTGGAATTTATATTGAATTCAAAACTAGAATAATATTTTCTGTGATTCAACAAGAGACTGTTGACACAGCAGCACTTCGCTGACCACAACAGAAGTCATCGCCTTCAATTTCGGATTTCATTGGGACTCGAACTCAGTTTCATTTAGGACTTTTTATTACTAGGACTTCTATTTTTAATTCTTGGATTATTTTTTTTTTATTTAATTCGTAAAATCGTAAGTTCTTTTTTCTTATTTTTCACTTTGTATTCAAGGGAAATAAATTATTTGTTAAATTTTACAAAGCTTGTTGTCTTCACTCTTTTCTGTTACTTATTTTAAAAGCATAAACTCGTAGCACTATATATATATATATATATATATATATATATATATATATATATATATATATAGAGAGA
>JAECUM010029474.1:0-47722 GCA_016617855.1 Megalonaias nervosa
CTTAACTGTACAGTGCGAGTGATCGGTATATTATCTTCAATCATACTGTGCACCATTATACATATACATTTTCGTTTCTAGGCTTTCAAACATTAAGACGGATGTGCTTATCGATTTTCCATGGACGTGTATTTTCTTCTTCATGCTTGTAATTTTATTAAGATGTATATAAACGGTGTGTGGACTGTATGGTACTCCAAATTTAAGGGTCATAAGAAGCAAAAATTACATTTTAGCAGGGCCAAAGAAGGAATTGCACCATTATACATATACATTTTCGTTCTAGGCTTTCAAACAGAACAACTTGTGCATTAAGACTGATGTGCTTATCGATTTTCCATGGATTTGTGACGCAGCAGTTATTTTTGTCTTCATGCTTGTAATTTTATTAAGATATATACAAACGGTGATATATTTTAATCGTTTCATACATATAAATGGTTATATATCTTAATAAAATTATAAATATTTAGATTCATTTATAAAATCAGAAATCTAATGCTATTGTGTGATAACCATATAATAATTTCTCAAACGTATATATATAGTCGAGTGTCGTTAGCTCAGTGCAAGAGTGTTGGGACTTTGGTACTGAACTTCTGCTGTTCGACTCCCATGACCGCGGGGGGTGGGTATTTGGTCCAGGGGTTGCCAATTTTATTAAGATTGGGGGACCACCCCTGAGGTTTCAATAAAATCCTCACCACGTCACGCCACGTGGTGAGGTGCTTTTGCACCTGACCCCGGGGTTTGATTTGGTGGGGGTTTTATTGAAACCGCAATGCCTAGACAGTCCTCTGAATTTCTAATGTTTCGTTTCGATTAGAAATTCGCCGGGGGATGTGTCTATGCAAAAGGTGCCCTCCTAAAATAATCAGTAGCATGCATGAGCTCTCTACCCCATTGAAGGGCTCCCAAATGAACATTCAGAAAGAATGTTAGCCAAAAGAAACAGAACATGGGGTGCCCCATAACAGTCATAAGAGAGACAACAATGTAAGGACCCCATGAAAGGCACAAAGGCTATCAAGGGGCCCCGTGACGGGTAACCACTTAGGATGCTACTGATTATTTTTGATAAATTACGTTACATACATACATACATACATACATACATACATACATACATACATGCAAAAGTTCAAAAGTCAAGGTCAAGGTCAAATGTCAAGGTCAAGGTTAAATCAAGGTCAAGGTAAAAAAATAGATTTTTTTTGCAAAATTTACTCAGGCATCATTCTACGAGCGTATGTACAAATTAATATATAGAATTTCTCCTCTTAGGTCCACAATGTTGCCATCCTGATTTGTGAGTTTGAAGTTCATTCTTGTCAATAATGGATTATGTACACGCAAGTAGACCTGAATTATTGGCTCAGACACAATGAGCCATCCTGGTGGCGCTTGAATACTTGATGAATATAATATATATCCTTGCTCCGCAGTGCCACTGCGGTGGTTAGATTTTGAAAGATCTACGTGGTAACTACTATCAATTATATCGCATACTAGATTCAGTGCGATTGTCGATGTTATATTAACAATGCCTGGCGATATATGACGTCCTCCACCGTATGGATCGTTGTTATGTTTAAGAATAACCAGTGGTGGGGCTATTTTTATCCACGCTGCATATATTTTAGGGAAATATTCATCAATGACATCGTTGAGTGTTTTCTTCATTTCAGCGTTATTTAAATCTGGTATTATAAATGTTTGTAAATCTTCTTCTGTTATTTTGTAATGATCAAGAAATAACTGCTTAAGTTCTGGAGTTGTGTAACCACTTCTACTAATATCAGTCGCAACGTTTATAATACTTCGATTGGCGATGTATAAATCAAATAGGATCCTATTTAAATGTTTTATTGACACGATTATCTGATTTTTTACATCATCGTCATAATGTTGAGATAATGAAATAAATAAATTTCTTAAATCATTAAGTGTGTTATCGTATTCGGGTTTAATATGATCTAAAAATCTTTTAAAAAATTTTTCGTCAACAATCTCTCTCTCAATCTGCGTCCTGGCGTCTCTGATAACATTAAATGCTGATCTAGTTATCTTAGGGGTCCTTCGACCGTCGAAATCAGTAAAGTAATATCTATCGTTGCCTGGATCAGATTCAAATAATATATAAGACCATGGTTGTTTTTTTCGATATTCTGGATCTTTAATGAATTTTTTTTTCCGTTGTGAGAAATTCATTTTTAGTTGGTTCTGGAATTCCATTTGACTTTTGGTCTGGAGGAACATCAGGCCATCCTAATACTGATCTGATTGAACTTTGATAGATGTCTACGAGATAATCAGGGGAATTTATTTCATTCACCGCTGATAATGTTGGTTCGTAAACAATAATAGCTATTTTTGATTCTTTTCCTGTAATAGATTTAATTCTGCGCTGGAACTCATCGTTGATTGTGTTCTATCTGATAACTACCATTTGGAATACTAACTACATGCCAATCAGGAGTTCCATCAGGTTTATTCTTATTTGCGAATACTAATGAATTATTTGGCTGTTGTCCACCAAAAGGTTTTGATCTAATATTAGGCCAGCTATAATAAACTCGAAGCTGCGCTAACGCTATTTCTTTTGCAGGAATTGCGGTTGGAAAGTTAACGCTAAATTCAAGATTGGTCGAACTTAAAGAAATCATTGTAGTTTTTGACGGTGTTGTATTAGTGACGATCTGTTGGAGTAACTCTCTTTACGTTGTCAAGGACTCAGACATTATTATTATTGTTATTATTTAATTCTCCATTTTGGCTATCGTCAGTAGCGATTATGAATGCTTCATCATAGGTTTTCATTATTGTTGCAAATTCCTCGTCGGATATTTTACCATCACTAAGATAAAATGAAACACACGAAGTTAGTTTAGAATAGGCTGCTGTTGCTGTGTGTAATTTTATTATGTACTCGCGTAATTTATCATTTGTGCACGTAGATATCTTTTTAGCGATAATACTGAGAATACCTGCGATAGTCGTTGAAGTTGAAACAATAATCGTTACAATTGCTGGAGCTGTCATTGTTATCGTTGATAATAATAATCCGGATCCAGCAACAACAGCGGAAACCGAGTAAACAACTATGTCAATGACAACCATACGTCTGCGATATTTTTTTACTTTTACTGTATAATTGTCGATGATATTTTTTAGTTTGGTCAGGCATTCACATACTTGATTATATCTGTGACGTTGAACGTCGATTGAAGTTTCATTCATTATACTATGACGTTAAGTAATTAATTGGTGAGTTTGGTTACAAATTCCAGATACCACCAGTAACTAGCCGAAACTATATCTTTATCAGATAATTCCAACGTAAATATTTCCTCAGAATCTTTATCCAATATTACAGATACAGTTATAGAAGAATTACCAGTTGATGGAGATGTAGTAAATATTCTAAAATATACACTGCCAAGTACGGACAACCTATACACACCAGCAATTTCCGCAGTGTATTTGATGGTTTTATTTTGTGGTGTCCACGTGGCTGATCCTGATGCTACTGTGTACACGATATTGACGATCTGATTGTGAGGAATTTTAATCAGATTAGTTTTTTGAACAATATCGTTGAGTTTTGTGTTAACATCGGTTAGTTTTATGTCAACGATTGGTGGATGACCAAAAAAATCATGTACAGATTTGTTTATGTTTCTACGAAAATTTAAAAACGTTTGTATATGTCTAGTAAGAGTACCATTGAGTGTGGTCATTTCGTCATTGATTGTTTTTAGCGAAGTTGTCGTAGGAATGTTGCTGTCGTCTACGTATTTCTTCGTTGCAGCGTCAAAATCAGATTCTGGTGTTCTAAGATTATTAATACCATTATTATTCACGTTGAGAAATGCACGCATTATACCACCGTTGACTAACACATACTTAGATTCTTGGTCGTCGACATATTTTTTTTGTTGCGGCGTCTGTATCTGCGGCTGGGTTTCCAAGGTATGTAATTTTATTTCCTGACATAATAATGCTACCAGTAAATACATCACCAGTTTTCTTGATATAATCGTTAACTGACTTACCCGAATCTTGCATTTTACCTTGATCAGTAAAAGTAACGATATTATCAACAACTGCGGTAGGAATTCGTATAAGTACATCTGGCAGTTGTATATTGCTTGTCTTTAATCGTCCTTGTTTATCCTGAAAAACAACGACTTCATTTTGATCCACACTTGTAATATTTAATAAATCATCAATCTCATTTCTGAGTTGATCAAGAGTTGCATATTTAGATAAATCACCTTGCTGCTGAGCTTTACCACGAGCAGATCTTCCGTAAATATCTACCATTATATTTATCAATATCTGTTTAAATGTGACAATATGGTATATTCATGCACGACTTTATGAGGTGGTTTTGTTGATTTTGATATAGCATCAAGTACATTAAGTACTTCACGACCACATATTGGTGGATCAGTTAATGTTTGTGTTGGTAACGTTGAATACCAGATTGGAGCAGTATTATTGCTGACATAATGAAGAAATTCTTTTGGTGGCGCTAATCCATATGAATCAAATAGTTCCACGTGGATCAATTGCATATCCAACCCAATGCGTGCCTGATCCAGAATTTTTATCGAGATTGATAATACCAGTTTCTAAATCGCTAGCGATTTTAGGTAATTGATCGCGCATGAAAACACCTCTAAAGTTTTTTTATTATTAGTTTTTTAGCAGCATAAGTAAATCAAAATTCGACATAGGTGATATCAGTGAACTGTCCCAGGAAGTCTTAGGCCCTTTCCGTACCATGAATGTGGAGTCCCTGGCAATCTGAGACCTTTTTCCCTTTTTTTTTTGATTCCCTTTCCTGTTGCTTTCTTTAATGCCATTCCAGCAGCAGTTCCAACAGCGCCTAATGCAGCTGCTTTTGCAACAGCTGGGGCTGCAGCTGCTATTAAAGCTGGTATAGCTGCGAGAAGTGGAAATATACCACCCGTCTTAGCAATATCTTTGATGGCGCCCGCAGAAAGATTAAGTTTTATACCTTTATTTGATTTTTCGGCTTCATTGAAGTTTCTGAATTGACGCTCGGTCAACGATAATTTATTTGAACCGCTCATCTGTTCTCGCTTTAGCGATATTTTTATTCCACAGTTATTTTTTGATGCTGATTGTAGTCTTTTAATCTGACCAGGTGTCAGGGTAACACTAATGTGATTGTATGACATTATAATTATTATCCTGATTTTAAATCAGGTGATCTAATTATGTGTTGCATATTTTCTACTGGAGCATCAACGACTCTCATTCGTCCACCAACACCTTCAAGTAACATCGTCTTATCGCTGAGTATAACGGCTATTGCTCTGTAATTTACAATAGCTCCTCGAGTCACACGAGCTCGAAAATGTATATCAACTACTGACTGTCTGGTTAAATCTAAATGTTCGAGCGAAAAGTAATAAATTGGATATAAGGTTGTAAAATCCAATTGTGATATTTGTAAACCAGTATCAATATTTTGATCACGACCCATGAACGTCATTAGACGATGATATGCACGTGCTACATGATTTTGTTCAAAATTCAGTAAGATATCCTCGGATGGTTCTTGATGTCCATTTATTCTTAAAGACACTTCAGAAACACCAAGATTATCAAATATCATAATACTAAGATTTTGACTGTTTACTCGTGCAACATCTTGAAGCGCAATAAATATATGTCGTGGTGCGGATATTCCCTGTTGAGAGGCTATTTGCCATGTAAATAAACCATTAATTGCGCTCTGAACAGCATCTGAGGTCATTGTTAACCATGACAACGCTGATTTACCACCTTGACTCATAAAAGCAAGTAGACGTTCTTCTTCAGATACTGTTGGAGTCATCACCGGCATCCACAATGAAAGTTTTGTCAGAATTACTCTACCAGGATCAGTACCAGCGGGTCGCCAGATTGCACCATCGTCGGTTGCTTTTCGTACAAGTACAACTGTGTGCTTAGCTCCGAAAATGACTTTTCTGACATTTCTGCAAAATCCAAATATATGTGACAGTGGAATGGCACATGAAAATGCTCTTCTTCCACCATGCAACATTGCTCGACGTGATCTAAATCCCAAGTTAAAATCTGGATCTACATTAATAATCATACTTTGTACATCAGCATCGGCGTTTCTAGCAAAATTTCTTGGCCGTCTTATTTCATATTGTTGATACTCTGGAGAATTAGAAGTATCTTTTACAAACATCATTGACGGGCCAGCCGATCTTGAATAATCGTCGCTGTATCTTGCAAGGCCAAGTATTGTCGTTGCAACGTCAACGTCTTTCTGAATTGATCCAATATTTTTACCATCAATCATATACGTAGCACTATCAAATAACGCCATAATACCATTATTAACAAAACCGACACTAACATCGTCTCCATATGCTACTGGTGCTGCAAGATTAGCGATATTTAAAATTTCACCTTCTACTTCAATAAAAGCCTCAGCGGGTAGGAAATACCTACTTGTATCCTGAACCTGTAGTTCAATTCGTCCACGCTGATCTGGAATTCGAGCATCATAAGAATAATATTGATAATCACGCACAGACTCATCTTTAAGTACTGGTGCGTCCATGTCAAATGCGGGATCAGATATGCGCTTGAACATCTTTATTATAATTATTATCGTCTAAAACGAAGACCACTTCGGGAAGTGAGACCACTTCCTGCTATCAGACTAGCGGTTATATTTTTTTCTTTTTCTGACATTGGTACATCAGCCAACTCTGCTAGGTTTTGATTAGCAACTTGATTTATTATTTTACTGACATTTACAGGCATTACTTCAGTACTAGGTAATTTTACTGGTTGAGGTTTTCGTCGTATTAATCGTGCTAGTCTATCTTTGATCACTGAAAATGCTTTACCAGCGAGATTACCAACAGCACCAATACCTTTTTCACGAACAACATCAATAGCTTTCATTCCCAGTTGCTTTGCGATCGGTATTGCTTTTGGGCTATCCTTCTAAATAGACCCTGAACAACATCACCTAGTCCATCTCCGTAGGTTGTCTTGTATACTGGTAATCGTGAGTTTATTGCCCTGACCATGGTTGGTCCACGGTGAGTACTATATACGATCATTTTATTATAGTAATTGTATTTAATTACGTACTTAGTCACTGTAGTATTCACCGTTAATTTCATTAATAAGAGACTGATAAACATCAACGTCCATGATACCGCCTGTAAATAACCGTCTGCAAATATCGGCCGCCTCATTAATTATTTCTGGAGAATTATTACCAGCTCGTTTTCCTCCGATGAGGATTTCTAATCGTTCAACGTCAGAGATAACGTTATTTGGACATAGAGTAAAATCACCTCCAGTAGAGAAACCTTTTCCAGTAGAAAGTTTTTCTAAACCTGAATTCAGTTTTTCTTCATATTCTTCATATTCTGTTATTCTTTTTTGTAAATCTTCTATAGGAATCTTATATTTCTCCTTTGATAATCGTTCCATCAGATACTGTTTATATTTTCTCACTTCCGCTAGATGTATCATTAATTCTTCATTATCAGATTTATCAAGTAATTCTTTAATGAATTTTAGTTTTTCTGCTTTTTCTCTCTTTCTACCCTCTTCATATGCTTCAATTTCCCTCTGTTCAAGAGAAGCAAATCCCTTTGGTCTTCCTATGCTCGGTTTAGTTAATATTGATAGTGGTGGTGGTCGTGATGGTGGTGGTGATGGTGATGGTGGTGGTTGTTGTTGTTTTTCTAGAATTTTCTGTGAGGTTGGCGACCAATATTTTGATTCTTTTTTTTCTTGTATTTTTTTGCTGCTCCCCTTGTCATTGGTGGTGATGATGATCTTAATGGTGGTGGTAATGATAATGATGGTTGTTGTGGTAGTGGTGGAGATGGTGGTGCTCGTATTAGTGGTGGTTGTTGTGGTAGTGGTGGTGATCGTGATGGAGATGGTGGTGCTCGTATTAGTGGTGGTTGTTGTGGTGGTGATCGTGATTGTTGTTCTTCATAAAATCTTTCTCTTTCTTCTTCTATTTCTTCAAATTCTTTTAATTTTTCTTCCAATATTACTCTCTGTTCACTATCATCGATACCTCTACGAATAAATTCCTTTTCATATTTTTTAACATCATCCTCAAATTTTTTAAAATTATCTCGATGTTTACCGGTAATTTTGGTTATTTTGTTAACGGTTCGAAATATAAAAGAATTCCATTTATTTCTTGAAATATCAGGAGTATCCGGATTTAAAAAAAGATCACGATGAGCGTATCCTATAGCAGCGACTCCAATAGGATCATCACTAACGAATATAAGACCCCGTGCGGAAAGTTTGGTTACTGGCTTTTTTTCATATTTTTTTCTTGATGTTTTTGGTTTAACAAGAGGAACACTCGAATCACCTTCAATTAATTCTGGTATATCCCTCGGTGGCTGAGCAGCAGCTATTTCTACTGGAAGTTCTCGTAGAATCTTTTTTGTTTTCTTAGTTCTTTCTGCTATTTTTCCAGTTGCCTCAGCGGTTTTCTCTAAAGCAGGAAGAAGAGGTTTAGTTGTCTCTGTAATAGGTTTAAATAATTGTTTTGTATCCTCTTCAAATTCAACATGAGATTCCTGACGTTCTTGTAATTGTTGCTTGACAGCATCACGAACAGGTAAATATTTTCTAATTGCTTCTAGTCGCTCTCGTGCTAATCTAGCTGAATGAGGTTCTCCGATGACAACCATATTAATAATATTTATAATAATTGTTTAAATTACAGCAGCAGGCAGGGTGAATGACAAAAATTGAGCGACCCGGCGAGTAAACTAAACGCACTATGACAGAAAAAACAAAAAAGTCAAAAATAAAATAATAAAAATGAGCTAACCCAAACGATTTATTATTCGTTTTTCAAACTATACGGTAATAATAAAAGTTAGGAGGTTCGGTTTAGCGTTATTGACCTTTTTTTTTCAGCCCCTGTAGGAACATTTATTTTATGAAAAACTTGCTCGAAACCAATTTGTAGGATTCACCCTGCCTGCTGCTTCAGTTTATCTGAACGCTCATCTAAAATAAGCACAAAATCTCTTGGTGCTCAATGTCTGGAGAAAAGAAACTAAAACTGCACTGAACTTTTAAATTGCCTGTATTTAGGATTGGTAGTTTTGAAATAACGCTACATAGTAGGTTAGGCCCATAACTGGCATCCTGTCCATCCAACACATACATTGGACTCGCACTCAATTTCTGGCTCAAAATCACACACTGGTATTTCCAGTGACATTTTTTCAATTTCCAACAGACTGATATACATGAAATTCATTATCATTATAGCTATCACCAGCCAGTATTTGCCGACTGAAATGTCGTCTGAAGATAAACCCCACTGTGATTCAGCCATTTTGGCTTCCTGTGTGGCCCTTATTCAAAACACACATTTGTAAAACTTCCATGATGAAAGCAAGGTTAAACTACTATAAAATACTTGTTTCAGGGCTCAATGAACCAATCAAATTTAGTTTAACAACCATTAATGTTGAACTGAAGTATCCAGCTATTTTAACATTTGCCTTCCTGAAACAGGGTGTCACATCAAGTGCTGCGAGACCGCTACTGGCAGCGCTAATTATGTTCTGAAGTTAAAAGTTGAATAAAAATTGCATACTGCCCTAAGCATGTTTTATATCTGTGACACTGACGTAATTTGTGGAAGGTGTATTACTGCTTTAAAAGTACACGAATTTGTACAAATCTGGTGCACTTGTGTGTCCTGGCATCATTTCTGACCCAATATTTTATTCACGTTATATCGCTAGGAGGGGGTTAGATGTGATTTTAAATATATATTCGTTTTTTTTTTTCTGACCCCCACCAGCGATTTCTCATTTTGTTAACATAATCCACAAAGTAAAAGATTTTCCCAACCAATCTTCCACTGTCAGAATCAAAATATTTTGAAACACAACCTCCTACATAAGTTTTTTTGAAGTGCCGTCCCCTGGGGGGGGGGGGATATATGTTTTACTGGAACAGCCCTAACATGAAACAGCATTCATCTTACTTTTTCACAACTGTATATTCTACCATTTTTTATCATTTAAAGAACTAATTCGTTTTATTATTTTGTTTCATTTTATTCTAACATTTTTCATTCATACAATATAACACAGCATTAATTTGTTTTACAAAGAATGTTAATCTACTCTACAGTCATGCACATTTCAGTATAAACTTAACATACTTAACATGGCATGGTAATATGAATTTTTCCATCAATCATCAATATCAAATAAATGAATGTTTAAAATAAACTATATTCCATAAAAAAATGAAATCAAGAGAAGACTGAGAACTTGTTTTTCGTGCTTGGTGGATGTCCATTAGCCAGATTTACTTGGAAGGTACGGATCTGCATTGGGTTAAGGGTAACTGTTAGTGGGTATTGCTCAAACCTCAAAACTGTATCTTTGGCTGTAATAATAATAATAATAATAATAATAGCCTTGTTTATCTTAACTCCAGTAAATATTTAAAGCAAACTCTGGATAAACCAGGATCTGGATGAATAAGTCTGGGTTATGCCAAATTGGGTGGCATACATGTGATTCTGATAATTTGGTATACTTGGGAAAAGGTTTGGATAAACACGATTTGAGTCTATTAAATAATTATTTAATTGCTCAGTTAAATGATTAGCAGCAATTATCATCATCATCTCATCTTCAGGATGTTCTGAAATTTATTGGTATCCAAATATACCCATTATATTAAAGAATCTTTCAAAGAGAGATCTGAAACATAAATAAAAGATTATCTATCATAAATATCCAATCAAT
Organism: Megalonaias nervosa; assembly: GCA_016617855.1. Taxonomy (NCBI): domain Eukaryota; kingdom Metazoa; phylum Mollusca; class Bivalvia; order Unionida; family Unionidae; genus Megalonaias; species Megalonaias nervosa. The sequence continues at coordinate 10,833 of JAECUM010029474.1, forward strand.
ATAGTTTTCCACAGCATTACTATTTAAACAGATATTTCCTGAACTTAAATCCTCAAATATGAAAAAATGTAATTGAAATTTTTGAAAATAAAAAATATTTCTAAAAAAAAAGCAGAATCATCGTGCTTGGTCATGAATGGTTCTTGCCACTCATGGATATATGATTCCATTTCATATGTGAAATATTTGAGAAAAAAAATAAAAGTTAGCACATTCATAGTGTCATGTATCACAAAATAAGGGTTGTAATACAATGCATATTAAAATGTGTGTATCATACAATGTCATGTGTCACAAAGTAAAGGTTGCAATAGGATGCATAGTAAAATATGTGTAATACAATATGTCATGTGTCACAAAGTTAGGGTTAAAATATGATGCATAGTAAAATGTATGTACCACAATATGTTGTTGTTGTGGGGTTTAAAGCATTTTTCAGCACACATGGTGGCCAGTACTAATGGTGGAGGAAGAACCTGGGAAATCCCCAGACAAGAACCACTGACCCACAAGAAGCTACTGGCAAGCTTTCTCACATACCCATATTGGCCAAATCCAAGACTCAAACCCAGACAGACAGAGGTGAGATGTCACCAAGTTAGGGTGCAATACAATGCATATTAAAATGCATGTATCACACAATGTCATGTATCACGAATGGTTGCAATACAATGCAGAGTAAAATATATGTATCACATAATATGTCATGTGTCACAAAGTTAGGGTTGCAATACGATGCATGGTAAAATGTATGTATCACACCGCTCCGGTGGCCTACTGGTTACAGCATCCGCCTTGGATGCTGGAGGTCGTGGGTTTGAACCCCAGACAAGTCATACCAAAGACTTATAAAAAAAATGGTTGGTACTAACAGCTGCCTCGCTAGGCGCTCAACATTAAGAGAATAGTGTTAGGACTGGTCGGCCTGGTGTCAGCATAATGTGACTGGGAGTGACATCATGCTACATGTCTGCGACATGATGCCCCAGTGCTAGACATCACTATAAACTGCCACAATCCAGACATCGTAGCGATATGACTGAAAAATTGTTAAAGCTACGCTAAAAATCCAAATCTCATAATGTCATGTGTCACAAAGGGTTGCAATATGATGCATAGTAAAATTTATGTATCATACAATATGTCATGTATCACAAAGTAAGGGATGCAATACAAAGCATAAAATATATGTATCATACGGTTGGCTGGTAATGCATCTTGCCATAAAACAGTGATGAAATGTGTACAATTCCTATGTGACCCAGGTGTGAGTTCATCATGATTGAGCACGCGAGTGGGTGAGTGAGTGAGTGATCGATCAGTGCACAAAGCACATGATTGGGATGATAACATTGAGCACCTGGTGCCTAATAAAAGCCCTAGGCACCCATCCTGATGGATAAAAAACCCCATGCCCAGCTCACACCTACCAGGATATTCATCCTTATTTAAACAGGCAACAGCTAAGAAAGAATTGAATAATCTTTTCTGACTTTTAATAACCAATCTCTAAAATATCTAGGATCACTGAAATAGTGCACTGTATTGAATTAAGTATCAGCAACATGCAATGGAAAATGGACCCTGCAAAGTGCAGTGTGTGCCATCAAACAATAACAGATTTCACTTTTAAAAATAGGAATGCACAAAATGTACTTGCTATCCTCTAGAATTTGCCTGGTTTGCAATATCTGAACTACATCTCAAGCAGCTCACACATATGGAGCATAAGAGAAATAATAAAATAAGAATCGGTCTAGAATGTCTTTTTCACATTATTTATATATTTATTAATATTCTTTTACTGCCTTCTCCCAAGGCAACTGTTTTCCTTTGTGCTGTCTGGTATGGTATAGTACTAGGCAAATAGTTCCACCAGATCAAACTGTTGGATGACGGTTCTTAAGGAAGAAGGCAAAAATAAATTTAGGACATCACGCGACATCATCTAATTCTGGTAGAATGGGTATAATTCCTGTAGTCCAGCACAAGGTGAAATGTACACGTCCTAAAATCAATCCCAGCAGCCAGCCCAACAAGACACAAGATAAAAAATTTTCTTAGTAAAATATGTTTCTTCGAGAATAATTACCCAAACATAATACCATAGGATGACTACTACTACATCAAGCCCTCCTATATACGACTTTTAGCTAAAGGGAGCTAAAATTTGTCTGCCTGCCTATATGGCAGCCAGGCAGAGTGACTTCCCCTTATCTATAAGACTTGGCGGCAAATCTCAAGAACCTCTCAGTTACTACTGGAGTGGAAGGCATGCTCTCAATGAATGTAACTGCGGGAGGCAGGGAGGGTATATGTGTATTATGATTGGTTAAGTTTTCTTTAAGAAACATATTTTACTAGGAATAATTATTTTTTTCAAATACATTACACAATCATTATACCTTAGGAGAATAGGCAAGAGGTGGAGGGAGGTGCATCCCCTTACCTGAGATATCACTTCTGGTCCCTGAGGTATGTGAGACAGCTTCTAGGTAACTTGACTGGAGGGGGACTCCATCTGTTGGGGTGCGGCTTCAAAAGGGAAAAATTTTCCCCAGGCAACTCCAGTGGAAGTTGTGAAGCCACATTTTAAGAAGCTGTAGATCTATCTGGAAGGGTGACCTGCTGAGCTGCGGATATTGGTCCTACCAGACTGAATTGGGCCCTCTGGGATGAAAGATCTCAGATTAAAGCTAGAGAAAGGGGACTCCGATCTCCATCCATAGCCTGAATGATGTTGTTTAGTGAACAGTTCCGGTCTGATGTGTCATGCTGGGTTAGTGGCAACTGCTCAAACCTTGTGACCTGAAGCGCGTAATAAGGTCACTTGAGTTGTGGTTATTTCCCTATATGCTGAGCAAATAACCCCTTCACTCCAGGATGAGATAGTCTGTTCTGATAGATCCTCCTGTCCTTTTATGAGAAGAAAGAGGCATGATCTCCCTTGACACAATGGCTCTTTTCTATTAAGGCACCACATGAAAGCCTGGACTGGGTCTTGTTGGTGGCCTTTAGTTGATGTGTCCAGATGACACAGAGGTTTCGTGACCAAAGTTTGGTTACCCATGGAAGGGAGATGGTTCCTGGCAATGAAAGAGAATGCTGTCGTGAGTAAGACTGACCCATCTTGTCAAAAATTGCATATAATTTGGGTCTGCTGATAGGGCATGTATTTCGTGAGTTCTGCCTGCCATTGCTAATGCCATGAGGAAGCAGGTCTTGTAGGAAAAGGAGTGCAGAGATGCCCTTGAAATTGGTTCATAAGGTGTCTTTCTAGCTAGTTTAATACCAAGATAGGTTCCGCTTTGGGCATAGGGTTAACGTTTTGGCCATGTATGCACTAAGAAGGTCGGATAAGTCCTGGGTTTGTTCAATATCCTCTCTCCCATGATGACAAAAGGTGTCAGCTAACTTTCTCTCTTTGAAGAGCCAGAGGAGAAAATTAGCTGTCTATGGTATAGATGCCTGGAGATGCAGGATATGTTAATTTGTGCACCACTAGGTGAAAATGTGCCATTTGCCTATATATGCTTTCATAATGGAGGGCCGTCGCACATGAGCGATTCTCTTCAATGACTGGTTGCAAGAATTGTTTAAGTCTGAGGACCTGTTTGGCATGATCCGGACATGCAGGTTCAGGAGCTCTGGACAAGGATGAAATAACTGCCATCATGGTTGTTTGAGTAAATGAAGGAAAACCCAAATTTTCCATGGGGTTTCCGATGCAAGATTGATGAGGGCGTTGATCCATGACTCCTCCCATCAGTGGTGTGATGAAGATGAGGCAACAGGCTCATTCCCTTGCTTTTTATATCAATTTTGAATCAAAGGTTTTGGAGGGTAGGTGTATGCTTTCAGGTTGGTTCAATCCAATGATAGGTGTTGACTTTCCAAACAGTTGGGTATGGGATGGGAGAGAAAAGGATGGGAGTTTAGCATTCCACCTTCTTGTCTCATTGGGTCAGTCTCATTGGATACAGATCTGAGTGAGAACCAAGGGACTGACAGACCATTCCTTCATTACTAGTTGATTGACTGTCCATGACAAAGAGTAGACCAGTATGTTGAGGCATCCCTGGATATGGCAAACATGTATGTGGCTTTGTTGATGACAACACCACTTCAGAAAGCCCCACACCATGATGCAAAGATATGGGGACTGGGATCCTCCTTGTTGTTACAGATAAATCACCACTGAAGGATTGGGTTCCTCCTTGTTGTTTGAGACAAGTCACCACTGTAGAGTTGTCTAACAGAATGAGAACTCCCATGCCAAGCAAATATTCCTGCCACCAGTGAAAGGCTTTCCCAATGACTGTCCTCTCCAGAATTATTGATATGAAGATGTTATTGCTGGGAAAAGCATGCACCACTGGCATCCCAAAAGGATGATAGTAGGTGGGCTCCCCAGCTTTCTGTGCCTGCATTGGTAAAGACTGTAATCTCAAGTGGGTGGATGTGTAGATGTATACCCGCCAGGAGCCAAGTTAGGTTGCTCCCAATTCTGCTGATGATACCTCAATTGGGTGCTGCTGCTGAGAGGATGGTCCAGTGGGCAAACTTGAGGACTCCATTCATGGAGAGAAAACAACAGCAATATAGTAGAAGGTGTCCTAGGAGCATGAGGTCCACTGCCGCACTGAGCAAGCCTAGTAGGTGAAGGGATTCTTCTGTGGATAGAATTTCCTCAGAAGTAAGGTACTACCATGGGTTGTTTCAATGCCCGATCCTGAGGGAGATGAAATATGTTGCCTGTTTCTTGAACTCCATACCTAGGTGAACAAATCATTGAGATGGTACTAGGTCAGATTTTTCTTTGTTGATGAGAAGTCCAGATTGGAAACTAGGTTATCATGTCTTGTTAGAGCTGACTCACTGATGTTGCTGCAGGATGTCATCCAGGTAACTTGATGTTGCCACCACAGAAATGGGCTGGACATGTGCCATTACTCGATTTGTCAGACGAGAGAAGACCCAGGGGCCAACTTTGAGCCACAATTGGAGTGCCCTGAAATGGTATACAATATTGCAGACAAATCACAGGAATGTCCTGGGAGCCTTGTGAATGAAGGTATGCGCCATCTAAGTTCACAGTGATGACAAAGTCTCCCCAATGGATAGCTTTTAAAATGCGCTGTGGCGTTTCCAGTGGGAACCAAGGGGCATGGATGAATGGATTGAGGGTGCTTAGGCCGATGACCAAACATAGACAGTAATTTGCCATTGGGACCAAGAAAAGGTGTGGAATGAACATTGTTATATCTGCTTGGTTCATGTCAGATGTTCATGTCCTATGAGTGGCCCTTGGGCCCTTTTGTTGATTTCCCGTACTATCCCTGTATCGATGCTGTGATAGTGGGAAGGATGGAAATATGTCTCCTGATGGCTTGTTTGCGATGTCATTCATCGGGATGTTAAACAGAAGGTTAGAGGATAAAGACTGTGCTCTTTGCTTGGCTGTATGGTGGTCCTTCAGGTAAATGCAGGTAGAGGGCACTGAGTTGCATTCTGCCAATTGGACTGGCAGCTGCAGTTATGGCACTGACCACAAGTGTGTTGAGTGGCTCTGCTCAGTGCTCAGGCCATTATTGAGACTGACTCCCATGCAATCCTGGAGGTATTTGGAGTGAGAGAAGATAAGCTGTGTTCCGTTGGTTGGTAGATAGACAGAGAAAACGAAAGTGACGAGGTCTATCGCTCACTAAACTTGTAGAACACCCTGAATTAGAAACTGTGACTTCAAGACAGTCACTGAGTAAAGAGTCTCTTCTCATGTAGAGAACTGCGAAGCGACATCTGTTGAGGCATGAGGAACCACTTGTGGTATCATGCCAAATGAGTGTCTCAAGGTGGTATGAGTTAGACTGGTCCCTACTCACGTCTGCAAAAGTCAGGTTCAATGTACCGGAAGCTGGGCTGTTATTGATTGAGCTCGTAATATTGATGTTTGGCCCTTTGTGATCCCTAGTATATTGCCTAGGCCTGTGGCAACAGAAATAGTTCATCCGTGTGAGGAGGATATCATTAGGATCATCAGTTGGGATGGATCATGGTATATTTGATCCATGTAACCTGTCTGTATGTCTGTTGAATGATAGGGAACTTGGCTGTTTGGTATCTCTGTCCCTTGCTGCTCTGTAAGAGGAATCAAGTAAGACCCTGAGGAGGCAAGGTAGAGGGAGTTCGAAAAATGCTGAGCTTTGTGGTGGTGAATTGGGTGCTGGAGCTGTTTCTGAGCGTATCAATGTCTCGTGCTTTGTTGCAAAAGTTGAATTATCTCCCTTGTTCCCATAAAGATTCACACTGAGGAAAAGTCAGCACGCAGATTAGTGACGTCTTCGTACTGAGCTGTGTGTTGTTTGCACTTTGCTCATAGTTCTAATCTGTAAGACAAAATAGAGCAAAACATATAAAACTGTAGTCCTGCACCTGTCTTTAGAGCATGATGTCCCTGCAGAGCTAAAGCATGATAAGGTTGACCCAGAAATTGATAAAAGTTTAATCAAGTAACGAAGGATACAGGTAAAATTTAATGACAATACTACCTGCATTGGGGAGAAGTTACAACCTTGCAGGCCTGCACATGATGTTTGAATACTGCATGGGTGCAGAGCTTATACCATATGAATGTTACCTGGAAAAAAAGTGATAGATGATCTCAATACAATGCTACCTGAATGGAAGGCCAAGGATGGCCTGTACATGTAGAAGCATGGTGTTCCAAGGCTAAGGATACCATGGTAAATGAAACTCACCTGTATGTACCAGAAAAGATGGAATTTTACATATAAAAGGAGTTTCTTATGAGCATAAAGACATGCACGCAAATAAATAATGTAGCCCAAACCTAACTTTGTAAAGTCACATAGGCTACCCATGCGAGCAACTAAGTGCTTGTTAAATATTATGGAATGCAGAGAAACATGATTCAAAGGTCACCTATAGAAACATGCATGTGCAGGATGTGACTGAATAAAACATGTATAGAGTGCTGACCTGTGCTTGTCCGACCAGAGCGGAAGAAATGCAGAAATGTACACGAGTGTCTACATTACACACAAAAAACCTTCTTAGAAAAGGGAACTCTGGCACCATTATAGAGATGTACACAGTAGGTGTGACAATATATATTATGAGGCAATACCTGTAGGGAAAAAGGCCTACAGACAAGTTAAAACACTGAAGTTGGCACTCAGAATCTACGAATGCCTTGGAACAGAAATTCACTGATATGTACCCGTTCTTAATGGAATTACACTTACACTGGAGTTATATAAGCACCAGACTTGCACATATAAAACAATTATAGCCTGAGCTGAATGTGAAGTTGATTAGTTTATCCATGCAAGTACCTAAATATGTGATGACAACAAAGTGTTAGCAACTTGCAAAAGCAGAACTTTGTCTTGATTAAAAAAGAAAAATGTTGGAAATATAGATGGAGTATAATTTCCTTAGAAGTGAAAAACTCGTCCAACTTGTAGTGGTATATCTTTCACATAGCAGTCGGCAGACTGAACAAAAATAAAAATGCTAATCCGGCGTAAACAAAAATCGAAGATAGTCCACAACAAAAATGATACAAATTACCACTAGCCAACAATGCCTCCATGCTGCAATTGGGGCCTAAAAAAAATGTTGATTTTTTTTTTTTACCAAGGCCAATCTGAGCCTTGTATGTAGCCTGGTTGGAGCAAATAATAGCAAAAGGAGATTGCCACACCCAAGTGAGTGATGTTTCACGGGTAATTGTTCAGTTTGCAAGTCGAGTTTTTTCATGTGCGTGAACACACGCCCCTTCATCTAACCCACAGGTTTCCAATGACATCCTAGCAGGTTCTGATGGCTGTCCAGGCTGAATTTTAATTTGTAATCAAGCACTCCCCTGCCAAGTGAACCCTGGGTGTTAAAATGAACACCCGTCCTGGGTTCAAGGGGGGCCCAGGCAAGTGCACCTGGGTCAAGTTTTACAATTACCCATTTAACATCTTTTCAGTTGCTTGTGGCCACCCTATCACTTATAATAATTTTTTTACTAAATTGTCTGTCGTTTGCTGTATTAGAACTTGAAGGAAGTTTCTACAAGGTGATCGAGATAAAGAATATCCGTCTGTGCTAACCACATCACTACGGGCTCTACTTACAAGTATGCAGTTGAAATAAATACATAAACTATACAAGCATTGCTTTTCACAACAGCCCACTGAGAATTTATCAGTATACACAAACTTGCAGACAGACAAAGAAATTATCAGTATCCACACACTTATAGACAGAGAATTTATAAATTATCTGAGCATTTTAAATCACAAATCATGCCTGTTGCAGTATTGATTTACCTTGAGCATGTGCATATTAATGCAATGGGAATGCGAGCTGCATGTTATTGTTAGCAGGCCAATGCATCACTAGGCACTCCTATGATGGCTGTTATTTTTAGCTCAATTCAATACGTCGTGGGAAATTTTAAGTTGCAAGCAGGATGTAGAGCTTTTTCAGACAGTTGGCTATGGGTAAAAAGATAATGTTATATTACTAGATATACTGACATCTTGTATATCCACTGACCAGTGACATGTAATTAAACTGTTGTAATAATAATAATAATAATTAATGATTCTGTGCTTACTATGGAATCTCATTTAGCTAAATTAGTTAGACAACGACTAGAAGCAATTAAGAAATATCTTCCAGTTCGTGATTCTGTCAAACAGCAGCTACAACAGTGTCAGGAGGCTCATGTGGAATTTACAGAAGGTACAGAGCTGTTACTTAAACCAATTGTCGAACCAACCCAAAACAATGTTACAGCAACTCAGGCAACACAAAAAACAGAGACATTACCTGCTGATATTGCTGGCTGTCTTCAACCCTCTCCAACACCCCAGCAACTAATGGCCATCTTCATCCCCCTACCACCACCAACATAATAAATAAATTTACTGAGGAATGTAGTGGAGCCATCAAGGATCCAAAACAAATAGTTGATATTGCTGTGTATGGATATGATCGTAGACATCAATATGTAAAACCTGAATATGTTCACACTCTAAAATCTACCAACTGGGTCAAAGATGTATATTGTGTTTTTAATAATATATGGCAAATCAGTTCAAGGGAAGATATTAAAAATTTTGAAATATTTGAGCAAATAGTAGATGAATATACTGCAAGACTAGAAGTGGAAAAGGAAAAAAAAACAGGAAGAAATGAAGAGTCAACTTGAAAAAATTGGAGAAGGAAGGAGAAAATCAGGTGTAAAATGTAGGTGAAAAAAAAAGGAACGAAAGAAAAGAGAAATGCTGAGTCAGAGGCACTCCAGCAGTGCTCTCTGGAATCACATCAGGAATTGCCATCTGAAGAAGCAACTGGAAGTGGCCTAGCCATTAGCAATGTTCAAACACATTGACGTCATAACAAGGTGGTAATTTGATGGCTGAATCTCCGGTGATTCAAGATAAACTTTGCCCCAAAAACATCCACGCTGATGTTGATCAACTAGAAATTTTGATTGGTGGAAGACGAGCCAGCAATAATTCCGAAGAAATCATCAATGAAGCAGCTGCTATTTGTCAGGGTTTATTTACCAGTGGTAGCATGGATAATGGTGTCTATCGAGTATTAATTGATGAAATTACCACTGATCACTACAGTGAGTGATCAATTAGATCGGTGTTAACAAAATAGCATGATTATACAAAATGCTCAACATGGGCCTGAAAACATCAGGGTGATAAATTCACGATTACTGGTTTATCAAGCGATATATGGAGATGGACTCTGCAATGTTATTCAAGGTTTATTCAGAAAGATAGCCCCAAAAGCAATCCTGAATGCAAAACAACTTGCATGAAAGCCACAGAAGTTGTTCATGATAAGTGTATTGGCACTGTTGGTGATGTTGCTGGTAAAGCATTCTCAGCAATCAGGGACAGACTTGAGCTAATATTATGACGAAAACCACAGCTGGTTAAACTGCCCAGCACCATAGTGATGCCAGTAAGTGTGAGCAAAATTATAAATCAAGCCGCAAATAAGCAGTTGAAAGAATTAGCTGGCGTGCTTTGAAAACAAGCCACTGCCAGGATTAAAAAAAATATAACCACAAACCTAATAGCAGGTAGTGGTCTGGCACGTCATTGTCTCTGATCAACCACTTATTGATCAGTGTTAGAACACTGTTTTAGGCAACAGCAAATATAATAAAAATGTTCAAGCGTATATCTGATCCTGCATTTGGCATGGACTCACCAGTATTTAAGGATGAGTCTCTGTATTATTATCAATATTATTCCTATGAGGCATGGACAGATCAAGCTACAAGTCCCAGATACATCCGGGTATTTCTTGCCATCTGAGGCATTACTTGAAGTTCACGGTAGACTTGTAAAAACTGATGGTAATCCATATGGTGATCAACAAGGTGGATTTGTTAATAACGGAATTATAACATTACTTAACAGTGCACAATATATCATTGATGGTTGAGAAATTGAAGTATGCCATGATAACGTTGACATTGCCACGATGATATTGGGTCTCACAAGATATTCTGATGATTATTCACGGTCCGCTGGTCCGTCAATGATGTTTGCAAAAGATACCATTGATCATGCTGATGGCCGACCTTATACTTTTCTAAGACCAAAAAATGCTGATAACGCAGCTGCTGCCGCCGCCGTTGAAAATTTACCCTTTGCAAATCCGAATTTTAATCTGGGATTCACAGTACATAGAAATCAATTTGATGCTCAAGGAAGATTTAGCTGTGCAATACTGCTGTCACATATCTTTGGTTTCTGCAGAAATATTAGAAAAGTTATCTTCGGGGCAAAACATACAGTTGTCCTTGTTCAAAAAGCCATGTAACTCTGACCCCATGTCAAATTAAAAAGCTGCAAATGGCATCAAAGAAGAATTCTGGGGCAAAAATCTCTAAAATCAACAGCGTTGCAAACCCCAAATAAATTATCGCTGACTAAATGTCAGCTCAAATACTACAATAATGTCAAGAAATCAGAAACTGGTGTGCAACTTGATCTTTCCGTGAATGCGATCAGCGATACAGCAAAGACTAGTGGTATATTCCCACTTTTGGCAGTGATAACAGTACTGATTGCAACTGCAGCTCCAGCTGTTGCGAAAGCAGTTATGGTGCCGTTGGAAAAGCTGCTGGCATGGCACTGAAAAAAGAAACAGGACAAGGATTAAAGACCTCACAAAAAAAGGGACGGGGTGTAAGATTAGCAGGAACGCAGTATGGTCAAGGTCTGAGACTGCCAGGAATAAAGATTTAACCACAATGACGTATTGGTGGTGTCTGGAATTCGTCACACAAACGACTCAACTGATTACTTAGTATATAAGATAGTGTGACAACGAACCCCACACAATCTTACAGATATAATCAAGTATGCACGTGGAAGGCATCAAAACAAAAAGAATATCCCAGATGAATCATCATCATCAACGTTATATATGCGGTGTCCTCGCTGGTCTCTGGTCCCTCGAACAACTACATTAGTTGCTACGTTATCAGTGATGCATGTGATATCACCTGTGGTTGGTTCTGGTGGCATCACTGTTCCTTGTCGGGGCTGCTGGTATCCTTAATATTATCATGAAAAAACTATATGTACGGTTAAGAAATCACATGAATACACAGAAATAACATGGCAGCAATGCATGCATGTATAAATATATTGCCGATACTGTTAATGGGGTTAAATGATGGTGTAATATCAGATAGTGAATTTGCTGCAATTTGTGATATTTATTATCAATATCACAAGAATGCAACCATACCCATGCAGGCAACAATGATGCCCACAGCAACACATTTAGAATCTGCCGTATAGATAATAATGATGGCAGAAATAATTATACAACTCGAACAGATTATTGCCATCCACCACAATGATATCAGTAACATTAATGCGGCCGGAATTTGATATAAGTTTTCCAACTCCAATAAAAGCATCTAATGGCCAGTCACTTGAGATCGCACTGGCACAATTACAACTTTATTATAGTTGGCCAAATATCAGAGAAAAATCAATTGGTGGACTATCTGCCAATAATTCACTGGTATCCTCACATAAAACCAGTTCTGATGGAACGGCCCCTGTATGGGAAGTCAAATCAATAACAGGAAAAGAATCAACGATCGCTATCAAAGTACACGAGCTTATGCTGAGCACTGCCACTGAAATATCGGTAGGGGATTCCACAGAATCCAATATGCCGCTGACATATATAAGTCATCGATCAGAACTGTGTTGGGATGGCCACTGGCAGTACCAATTTATACTGCACTACCACATCCAACTCGATCTGACTATTCACCAAGAGAATTTGGTTTTATGAGAGAAAAATTATTAATACAATAAAACATCTGATGATGGTGAATTTCGATGCTTCAATTTCAGCTTCAATTTCTACAAGAGATGTTTTCAGAAGAGCTTGTAGTGATCCCAATTATAAAAAGTTATTTCTTGATTATTTTTAGATCATCGAAGACCATTTGAGTATGTTCAAACTATCCGGGTTGGATTCAGATAGAATGCAGCAGGATCTTGATGACATAATTAATGAATATTTTCCAAAATTCATTGCAGCATGTGAGAAAATAAGAGGCCCTCCAGATATTCTCAGACATAATAACAATCCAACAGGTGGTGGTCGTCATGTATCGCCGGATATAGTTAATATCACGTTGACAATTTCTGTAAATCTCGTATGTGATGCAATTGATGGTAGTTATATTGCATCTGGATCACTGATGGGGCAGGCCCAGCAGGGATATGTTCTTTACAGCTTTTCTCTGGAGATCCTGCCTGGTCATTTGATTGTATCAGTGCCCATTAATCCTGTTTATTTACGATGTCATAATTCATTGGTGTCACAAATACATTTCCATGTAACGGACCAGAATAGCAATTTATTGGCCATGCATGGTGCAGAATTGACTGTTGGTTTGTATATGTGACCATACACCACGGCTCACCATGAAATGGCCAAAGACCAAAAATAGCACATTCCACCACCAATAAAAAAATAAAATAATGTATCATATTTTTGTCTTTAATTTCTTTTTTTTACTCACTTGATTTATTTGGTAATGGTGACATTGCTATTGAGCCTTGGATTCAGAATCCTTGGTGGATTTCAGCATAAGTTTTTTTAAGCTATCTCACATGCGTACTTACAGCCGCTCAAGTTTCATATTGCCCAGACAGCTCTGATCGTATTTTCTCAATGGCGATTGCCAGTAGAATAAATTTAGCTATCTTGCGTTCATCGCTAGCTGGCAACATAGCCAGGGATAATTCTATTTCACGTTGGAGTAATTTGATAGTTCTGCTGCCAGTGTATATCTGCCCTCTTTATGTCACTGCTGTATCATTTCAAAATCATCAATTAATTTTTTAAACATCAAGCTAAACTGCAAGGCCATCTTGTTGTAATTGTTCAATCTCAAAAATAATCTCGTCAACATTTACTTGGATCATTATACAGTAAGTGTCTTTCTTTAAAAAAAGATTTTATCAAGACTAACAACGTGTTGCTGGATCATGTAAACTTACTGTGATGAATCCATGCAGGGTTTTCTGAGCATGTGCAAAAAAGATTTTAAACTTATTTATATCCATGTCACCAAGACACCAAGTCTGATGAATATTTCATAGTGTATGTGTATCAACACTGTTAAATATAACCAAAAATATTACAGTTATCTCTGATCACTTTGGGAATCTGAGTGTACCTCTGTGTAATGTAAATGACATCTGTGTATTTATGCCTGTCTCAAGAAAATATTCTGGCTGGACTTGGTTGTTTCTTAAGCACGACTTCATCATAAACCACAAGATTATTCACACACACCCCCCCATCAAGATCTTCGATGGACAGCGCATCGTTGATGTCAGTGATAAATTGCTGCAACACATGGAAAATTACCAGGAACACCATGGGCTAAGTACCAAGGAGAAAAACATCTTCCAGGATATAATTATTGTGGTTCTGGAACCTGACTTGATATTAGACTTGACGAAAAAAATCATCCAAAACCAGGTGAATTTCCAGTAAGTGCAATTGATCATGCATGCCATACTCATGACGTTGCATATAAAAATAAAGATCTGCAACAATGACATATCATGGACATTAAGTTGATTCACATGCTGAAGTCTATACAAAATAAAAATACAAGAGAATCACTCATGAACTGGTTGATAAGATCAGTGAAGAGTGGTAAACTAGCGGTGGGAGCATAGCTCCCTGAGCTGGCAATTAATTGTCCAATAATTAATAATAATGGAGTCAATTTATTATAGTCCAAGAGGATACTGGAAGGGTATAGCAGCAATTAGCAAACTCGCCAATGCAGCAGGTATCACACATGCTGTTGCTGCAGATTGGTTGTCATGACAGGCAATATGCCATGTCTCAAAACAATTCAACATGGGCAATTTGACCCAACGAAGTTCATCAGGCAGATATCTTGTTTTTACCACATGATGTCATTGGCACATCACGTAAATGGTGCACATACAAACACGCATTGACGGTTGTTGACGTCACAAGTAGATACAAAGAAGTGAAAACACTATCAACTAAAACATCAACTGAAGTCGCAGCCGCGTTTGGACATATTTATTCACTTGGTGGTCTGCAATGGCCACAGTTGCCACAGGTTGATTCTGGCAAAGAATTTCTTGGTGTAGTAGCATCGCTGATGCAACAACCTAAAAATCAGATGTGGGCACACCACATTACATTGTGATCAGGCAATCGTTGAGCAATTTGAATCGAATACTTGCTGAGCGATTGTTTGGACATCAGTACACCCAGGGATTACTGAGCAAGGACAAATCTTGTGAATGTGTTGTGAGACTATCTCACGTGCTAACCGCAGTAAACAACGAAGTCACACGTGAAATTGCTATGAACCCTATTGATGCAATCATGAAAAAACTCATCCCGTTTAAGCAGGTAAGTTACTCAGAGTCCAGTGCTGGGCACCAAGGTAACAGTCAGGTATTTATATGAACCTGGTGAACTTGAGGGTGGTGCAAAAAGAGCAACCGATCCCATCTGGAGTATAACAACACATAAAATTTCCAGCGTGGTAAGATCTACTGGCAGGCCTGCAATCTACAGACTAGATTCAACAGCTCCTCAATATGGATTTGTCCATGAACAATTACAAGTATTTCCTGAAAATACACAATTACCACCAAGTTGGATTCGCACTTGGAAAGGATGCTAGCACCCCTATATCTGTTACATTCATGACATATCAGTGTGACATTTTCGCGTGTGGCCAAGACTACTATCAATTCTGTTGTAGTAGCTAATGATGGTTCCAATATTTGTTCCATCTGGTCCACTTGCACTTCGCCATGACACTAATATACTTTGCGCTGCCATATTTTCCATTGCAAAATCCTGCAAATCCGTACAACTGCGTTTATTATCAGATGATGCCCCCCCCATGTGAATTTACTGATAATTTTTCTGCACATATCTTTATCATCGTGTGGTAGCCAAACTGTCTTCACAGGCCTGTATGAAATTAACGCCGACATCACAGTTAACAATGTGAGAATATTAGCATCCAACATATATTGTAATAACACTATTGGAGTCCAGCCACGTTGATTTTTTGCACAACAGTCACTGAGGCATCTGGTTTATTAAAATGTCGACCAAACCAAATAAGTATAACAGCATGAATATTTGCTAAAAACTCAAATGATGCGATCTCGGCAAATCCTGTTAGATCGACAAGCAGTGGACCGTTTATTGCTACTCTGTCATTTCATATGTTGGATGACTGAATTGTTCAAAATACTGATTACAATCAATATATCCAAGAAACTATCTGGATAGAAAGCTACGTTATCAACAGAGGTCATTTCTGATGGATTATACATTGTGTTCCAAAGACCGCCATGTCCAAACTCAACACAAGATAGTGATATATCATCGAGACATTCCTTTAATGTTGGATGTCATGAATTTTGTTGTTGTGCTAGATTAGCCACAACAGACGATACTGTAAAACAGTTATTGAGTAATTCATCTATGTTGGTGTCTGAGTCGCAGATACCAGCAGTTTCACAACCGCTGTCACTGAAATATTTTACCACAATTTGTTTCATCGTGTGATGGAGAGTTTCTTTCCAATAAAGTGCAGTAGATGGTAGCACAAACTGTTCAAATGTTGATTCACCCTCATTGTTGGCAGATCCATCACTATGAAACAGCCAGACCGATACAGGGTCGCACTTAGTAATATTGTAAATCTCTTCAAAAATATCCGTTATAAAATCTGGTTGTTTTTCTTGTGGAAATTTTGTTACTATGTCAGTCCACAAATGTGAATGATCTATAATCACTATTGGGGAGCCTTTACTACAATATTTGCCAGAATTATACAAAATCTCGTTGGTTATTGCTTTTACTACTATTGGAAACAAAAAAGGTTTTTCCCAAAACTGCTGTCATCAATTTTAGCTCCACTGACAAGAAACTCCTCCCATTCATTCATTTTTTTATTTGTGACTCTGTTAGTCCATTTCCTCGTCTTGAGTTCACAAAATGTTCTCTGACACATTAAGCCACAGAATTTAACATGCCTGTTCTCATCGACTGAAGAGCATTACTATCAGGATCATTTAAACAATAGTGCGTAAACAACCGCAAATATAGGATATGCCCGTGAATAATATGGCCGGTCAATACCTGTCAGTGTACCTAGTTTAGAAATTTTGTCCACTGTCACAACACTGTTATGTCATCGTGATTCTTTAACAGGGTCAAGTTTATCATGGATAATTCCATGTGGGACCATCTTGGCTATCATGTTCAGCAATAAACTTTATTCTGAACAGATATCATTTTTGTTTGTAAGATTATTAATAATAGTCCTGCTCATTTGTCATTCATGGTGGAACCAATAAAATACCATCGTGATCTATCCTGAATGTTGAAAAAACATTAGCAGCACCATCTTGATTAAACTCATCTTTGGCCATTCTGATAAATTTGTGTAATTGTAATTCAAATGGCAGAGGTTACTTATCTTTGGTTAATCTACCAAAATCAAACCTAGTGGTGTATTCAGGTTTAATCGTGGCCAATCTTTTTCTCTCTTGTTCAAAATACCTATCTGGTTTTATCTCTGGTTCAATAGCAGACAATCTCTCAAATTCCTTGGAGGTTAACAACGATTTTATCTGACTTCGTAATTTTTCTTCTGCAATTTCTGACCAAGGAATCTCTGGTTTAACTCCCGTCAGATTAAAATACTGTTCTCGCAATAGTTTTGCTATAACCCATTTGCCCATTGCTATATAAGGGAAAAGTTTTTTCTCTAATTGACTTTCTTTAATTAGATGTTATCAAAATTATATAATAAATGAGCAAATAATACCTGCAAATGGCTCAAAGTTGGATCAACAAAACCGTGTGGAAAAAATTGCCATGGCAATTATTGTGGATATCATCTTGCAAGTGTCCGCCATGGAAGTCTTGGACCAAAACCATGTTTGAAATGTGGAGTTGGCATTTAGGGAAAAACACAGTTATGTGTATCATGTGGCGAAGAAAATACAGAGCGCTGAAATGATATTATGAAATAAAAAATGCTGATGACGATATCAAAATAAAAGACGCCAAAGATTATCTTGAGAGATATATTAAAAAATAATTTTATAGCAGAGAAAATGAAATTTATATAGGGAACAAGTTGAAAAAGATATTAACATTGATGAGTTTAAGAAACATCATGCATCTGTTAACCATGAAGCTAACTGATCTGGTGTTATCAGAAATTGCAAGAACAAAAAACCTCTTGACGTAGTCAATAACAAGGGTACCTCACTGTCAGTATTATAATTTCTGGCAGTAAAAAAAAACAACGTATTTTCCCACAGATTCATTTACCAATGCTTCAATGGCAAGATCAATGATGGTCTTGTTATTGATCATATCAACTCTGATAGAATCAATAATCAATTAGAAAATTAACAGGCTGTTACTCAGAGCGAAAACAGCAGATGCGGAAAAACTGGCAAATGTAAACAAAACACAGAGACCAGTTCAATCAATTAATCTTGATATAGATGAAAGAAAAAGTTTTTCATCTATTTCTGGGGGCCCCGAGTGGCTATGTGGTCTAAAGCACTCTTCATTACGGATCGCTGCCATCTCACCTCTGTCTGCATGGGTTCGAGTCTTGGATTCGGCCAATGTGGGTATGTGAGAAAGCTTGCCAGTAGCTTCTCGTGAGTCGGTGGTTCTTTCTGGGGTTTTCCCAGGTTCTTCCTCCACCATTTATACTGGCTGTCATGTATAGCCTAACTCTACAACAACAACAACAACAACATCTATTTCTGCTGCAGGAAAATATTTCGATATTAACTGAGGAAGTTTAAACTATGTAGCAAATGGTATAACTAACTCAGCTACATCAAAGTTGTTTAATCAGAAAATAAAATTTATATCAATCAGTAACATCATTGCTCCAACCAGGCTTACATACAAGCCTCTGATTGAAATTTTGAATAAAAAAATACAAAATTTTTAGGAAAGTTTTGCAGCATGGAGGCCTCATTGGCTGGTGGTAATTTGTATCATTTTTCGTCCTTAATTTACAGCACTGAGGCCTTGGTCCACCCCATCCCCCAGGTCGATACCACTTTTTTGGGGGTCAGTTTGCCCTTTTTTCCTGCTCATGTAGATTCTGGCTTTTGTGAGGTCTCTCATGATGAGAGCATGCTTCTTGGCATGAGCACAAGTAGTAACTAAGAGGGTCTTAGGCTTTGCTGCCAAGTCTTATACATAAGGAGAGATCACTCTGCCTGATTGCCACATCGGCTGGCAGACAACAATTAGCTCCCTTTAGCTAAAAAGTTGTATCTGAGAGGGCTGGATTTGCAAGGAAGTAGTAGTTCTTCTAAGGTATTATGATTTTGGTAATGTATTTGAAGAAGAAATTATCACGTCATGTACTAATGGGGGGGTAGATGTAGCTCTAGATATGTTACTGTCATAGTCACTTGCGGACAACTTTTATGTCTCCTTTCATGATACAAATTTGTTTCTCACTGACAGATTTCTATACTTGTCAATTTATTTCAATCTATTTCTGTGCTTTTGATTACACTGTTATTTTTGTTGATCCATCAATTCATCAAAATTCTACTGAATATAGGTGTCCATTTTTCATAAATTGATCCTTTTCCATTTGGTCTTTAAATTCATGGCTTGTAGCTGCTATGAAGTCCATAAAAATGGTACCATACAAACAAAACTGAATATATACTTGCTTGTAAGTTGAGTTCAACATGCAAAAAAACAGAGACTCTGATCCATCAATTCATAATGCACCGCACATCAGGGTCTATCTTGTTTATTCAACTGATAACTCCTAACAAAATGTACAGACCCAGATCTTTTGTCACCTTGTGCAATGACAGATCTAGGTCTGTGCAGTTCACAGTTGGACTTGACTTATGTTTTTGAGCATATACAGTACCAGTGCGTTTGGGTGACACTCTATCCTTGGCATGCCATTTGAAGCTGTTCTTCTTCTCTTGCTCCTCTGCTTTATTCCACTTGAGTCGATTCAGCTGGGAGAGTGGCAAGTTGGCACCCAAGGTCAGCTCCACCACACTCTCAATGGTAAATGGTACAAAAAGATCCTGCAAAAAAAATGAAACTTAGACAAAGGTATGACAGAATAGCATGACTCACTTGCAAGCAGTTCTATAATGTACATTATATTGCTTCCAAAATCTTCTATAAAACCAGAACCATTGTTGATGATAATGCTACAGTCACATATTGAACACTGATAGCCATGTCTTGTCATTTCACAATACTGATATAAAGTTCTTTCACCAATGAAATAAAAAATTTATCCATATTAAAAACAAATATGTTTATTGTAAAATCTTCAAGATTTCAATAGCTGTTATCATCTGAAACAGGTTGATTCAGGTCCCTTCATATGTAAAATATGGAAGTTTTAGGTAAAGATGAGTAATTTCAGAAAGTATGTTCTACTAATCTGGATTCAATTATTTTTTGAAGTAGCACATTTTTATACTTTTAACTTAATTACATTATTGTTAGAATTTAAGTTTGTAGAGGGGAAGAAAGTTCAAATGTCTTCACAGACAAATCAAGTTTCATTGGGTAAATTCCAAGTGTGTGAGGACTTACTTTAGTGCTGAAGCACTTATATATGGGTAAATAGTGAAAATCAAGCAACCATGAAAACCATGAACATTGGTTAGTTTTTGTTTTTTTGGGGTTTAATGCCATTTTTCAGCACTTGATAGGTTATACGTGGCAGCCAATATATTTGGTGGAGAAAGAACCTGGTAAGACCCACAGAAAGAACCACACTGATCCACAGAAAGTTACTGACAAGCTTTGTTGCATACCCATGTTGTCTGAGCCAAGACTCAAACTCATGTGGACAGAGGTGAGATGGGTGAGTCATCTGTGAAGGCAACTTAGACTACCTGGCCACATGGGCTGCCTGAACCAAAGTTGGTATTGCACAAATAAAAATTAATTCACATGATAAAATTCATGTGACAGTGTTTACAAATAAACATTCAATCAATGCATTCCTACATTAAATAATGCTGATTTGGCAAGAATTAAACAATTCATAATTTGTGCAAACAAAATTAAAATTATCAGTATTCTCTTCTTTCGAGAAGAAAAAGTTGATAAACCTCCTGCAAGCTTTTCATAAACAAAGGTTTAAAATGCACATAATATTTCTCCTTTAAGCTGCCTGAAGGCATCAACAAAAAGTTGCAACAAAACCTGAGACCATTTCACATAATTCCAGAATACATTTGAATTCAACAGTTATCAAAATAAATAAACTGAATTTCCACTTGGAGCATTCTTTAGTGTAGAAATGTATCGTTTACATGTTCACTCTTTAGTTCTAAAGAAATGTCAATTGAATCCTATTGACTTCAGTGAGATGATTAATTTATGGAAATCTGCTTCAGGATCAAATCATCTAGTACTACTGCCCATAAAAATATCATAAAAATATATCTTTAGTCACAATTATCCAACCTTAATTACCATATGTACTTGTGAATGAAACAACAGTTACCCTGATCTGCTGTCACATGATGCACTGGCATATCAGGGTCTATGTTGTTCAGTCTATTGATTACTCCTCACAAACTGTATAGATCCTAATCAGCCCATGCATAAATGTGATCACAAATCTGGCTCTGTGCAGTTGGCAGCTGAACTCAACTTACAATTGTGCATATACTGTAATTTTGCAAAATTTGACAAACCATAACGAGTTTGGAAATTGTTTCTTTTCCTAACAATACTCACTTCCTCTCAGTGATACAGTGTCTGGTTTGCACTTATTATTTTGTTTCTTTTCCTACCAATATACACTTACACTCAGTGATACAGTGGCTGGTTTGCACTTATTATTTTGTTTCTTTTCCTACCAATATACACTTACACTCAGTGATACAGTGGCTGGTTTGGACAGGTCAGGATCCTCGCCATTCTCATAGATATGCTCCAGTCGAATGAGGTATGGCTGTGATGTTGATGGAGTGAAAGCAGGTCCACCCCACTGCTCCAAGGTCAGCATGTGGACGTTGGCAGGAAGCTCCTGCTTCAGGCCTGACCACTGGAGAAAAAATCATACAATCAAGTCAGTTTTTTTTCTGATCGATTCCAACTAGCTTGCAACATGTGAATAAAATCTAGTCCAATCTGATCAAGCAGTTTTTGAGAAAATTTCAAAGTTTTTTTTCTTCATACTTAACATGCTCGATAGTTGCTAATCCTGGCAATTTACATGACAATTTTATTCATATGGTAATGTTTGAGTAGTTAACAAGGCACACAATAACCAAATACGTTACCATTTTCTCTTATTGAAGTAAAAACTTGCAGATGTTAGGTTTAATGCTATGAAAAAGCAGTGTTCAATAGTTCAGTTGTTAAATATGAGGACTTACCATAATGTTGAAGTAGTCACATATTGGTAAACAGTGAACATCAAGTCTATCCTTGTTTAAATTGGAGAACTTACCATAATGTTGATGTAGTCACACTTGTATAGTGATCATCAAGTTTATACTTGCTTAAATATGACAGCTAACTATAGTCATGAAGTAGTCACACTTGGATAAATAAAGGACATCAAGTTTATTTTTGATGTAATGTAAGAGCTTACTATTGTGTTGAAGTAGTTACACATGGGTAAATAGAGAACATCCAGTTTAATGTTGGTTAAATGTTAGTGCTTACCATTGTGCCGAAGTAGTTACACATGGGTAAATAGAGAACATCCAGTTTAATGTTGGTTAAATGTTAGTGCTTACCATTGTGTTGAAGTAGTTACAAATGGGTAAATAGAGAACATACAGTGTAATGTTGGTTAAATGTTAGTGCTTACCATTGTGTTGAAGCAGTTACACATGAGTAAATTGAGAACATCCAGTTTAATGTTGATTACATGTTAGTGCTTACCATTGTGCTGAAGTAGTTACAAATGGGTAAATAGAGAACATACAGTTTAATGTTGGTTAAATGTTAGTGCTTACCATTGTGTTGAAGCAGTCACACATGTGTAAATAGAGAACATCCAGTTTAATGTTGATTAAATGTTAGTGCTTACCATTGTGCTGAAGTAGTTAAATAGAGGTAAATAGAGAACAGCCAGTTTAATGTTGGTTAAATGTTAGTGCTTACCATTGTGCTGAAGTAGTTACACATGGGTAAATAGAGAACATCCAGTTTAATGTTGATTACATGTTAGTGCTTACCATTGTGTTGAAGCAGTTACACATGTGTAAATAGAGAACATCCAGTTTAATGTTGATTAAATGTTAGTGCTTACCACTGTGCTAAAGTAGTTACAAATGGGTAAATAGAGAACAGCCAGTTTAATGTTGGTTAAATGTTAGTGCTTACTATTGTGCTGAAGTAGTTACACATGGTTAAATAGAGAACACCCAGTTTAATGTTGGTTAAATGTTAGTGCTTACCACTGTGCTAAAGTAGTTACAAATGGGTAAATAGAGAACATCAGTTTAATGTTGGTTAAATGTTAGTGCTTACCATTGTGCTGAAGTAGTTACACATGGGTAAATAGAGAACATCCAGTTTAATGTTGATTAAATGTTAGTGCTTACCATTGTGTTGAAGTAGTTACACATGGTTAAATAGAGAACACCCAGTTTAATGTTGGTTAAATGTTAGTGCTTACCATTGTGTTGAAGTAGTTACACATGGGTAAATAGAGAACATCCAGTTTAATGTTGGTTAAATGTTAGTGCTTATTATTGTGCTGAAGTAGTTACAAATGGGTAAATAGAGAACACCCAGTTTAATGTTGGTTAAATGTTAGTGCTTACCATTGTGCTAAAGTAGTTACAAATGGGTAAATAGAGAACATCAGTTTAATGTTGGTTAAATGTTAGTGCTTACTATTGTGCTGAAGTAGTTACACATGGTTAAATAGAGAACACCCAGTTTAATGTTGGTTAAATGTTAGTGCTTACCACTGTGCTAAAGTAGTTACAAATGGGTAAATAGAGAACATCCAGTTTAATGTTGGTTAAATGCTAGTGCTTACTATTGTGTTGAAGTAGTTACACATGGGTAAATAGAGAACACCCAGTTTAATGTTGGTTAAATGTTAGTGCTTACCACTGTGCTAAAGTAGTTACAAATGGGTAAATAGAGAACATCCAGTTTAATGTTGGTTAAATGCTAGTGCTTACTATTGTGTTGAAGTAGTTACACATGGGTAAATACAGAACATCCAGTTTAATGTTGGTTAAATGTTAGTGCTTACCATTGTGTTGAAGTAGTTACACATGGGTAAATAGAGAACATCCAGTTTAATGTTGGTTAAATGCTAGTGCTTACTATTGTGTTGAAGTAGTTACACATGGGTAAACAGTGATCATCAAATTTAACCTTGGCTAAATGCAAGGACATACCATAGTGTTAAAATTGTTGTTCCACTCCTCTAATGTGTAGTCCATACTGGCAAAGGATACAATGGGTGACATGTAGCCCTGCAGTGCCATGTCTCTATGAAGACGTGCAGAGCCTGCTATATTGTCCAAAATCACATGGTGCTTACCTGGTCAGAGAAATAAGTGCATTAAGTAACTATCATGCAAAAGTGTAGACTTTTTCAAACATAAAATCAAAGGTAGTTCAGAATTATCATATTTTGTTATTAATTAATGGGTCTCAAATAAGTAATTGTATATTTATTTCTGATTAACATTTTCAAAAGTATTTTAAATGAACCAATTACTTTTGAAGGTCTCATCATAAAAGTAACTTACATAGCAGTAATACACCAGTCAAGAGGTCAAGTTTCCAAAAATAAATTCAATTCTGCTCCCCGGGACAGATCCATTTTATATACCTGATCTCTACTTAGTAGTCTACAGCAGCCACTGTAGACATTATTTATCATGCAAAAATTAAGTTCAAACTAAAGTGATCTTGATATGTAATGATGACTTCATTTATCTCTTTACAATTTAACTTTAATAAATTTTTAAAATTGAACTATAATTGACAATACCTACCATAAAAGCCACAAAACAATTTAATGACACCTCAGCATACTAATTGCTATATGGTGCCAATTAAAAGTCAATTTCCAGAAATGTAAACCTGAAGAACAGCACAAAATTTCAAGGGATATACACCCTTCCAAATAAATATGCACAATATTTATAACAAGATAAATATGAAAGTTAAAAAAAAATAAAATTCTGTAAAATGTATACTATATATACTCATTTATAAGTTGACCATTTATACTGAAAATTTGATTCATGGACATTAGGGGTCATCTTTTATACATGAAATACAAAATATTTTCTAAAGCTAGGGGTAATGTTGGAAACTTAAGATTTGCAGTACACAAAATTACTGTGAATTCAAATATTTTTATGTTTTAATGCCACTATTCCAATTCAGAAATGTGTACATGGTATGCACTATGTTTATCCCTTTCAAAATGGTATTCATCACAAATTACAGTACTGCCCATTTATCTTGACATTCCTTGGAACCAAAGTAATATTGCAGACATAAGCAGATGTTGAGATAAGCACTGGGGGAAGGGGCTAAAAAAAAATCTAACTGAAATTTATCTGTTAAGAGGTGATCTGTCATCAGTAAGTAGGATTTACATGGAAAGAAAATGAACAATGAAAATTTTCATTAAAAGAAGATAAAACTAGTTTAAATACACTGGTATATTGCCAACTTAAATTTATGTTACCTTTGTGTGATACAATCCATAATGCGTTAAGTACTGACTGTACATGTTATATACTTTCTATATTAGTTCAGCTCCTTCTCCAATTATTGTGTTTAGTGATCACAACCCCATTACTTTCATCGGCAAGATGAAAAACAAAAATCAACGATTATTAAGGTGGAGTCTGATGTTGCAGGAATATAATACTGACATTAGTCACATCAACGGAAAAGACAATTTAATAGCAGATGCACTTTCACGTGTATAGAAATATACTATATGTATAGAATGTATAGAATATGTATACTTTGTGTCATTCATAAGATTTCATCTTATATATTTTTTTTACCACATCTATGTTTCACTTAATAGTAAAAAGAAAGTTTTACTGCCTAACTTTTTCTTTTCTTTATGAGGGAAAGTGTTATGTATATTTAATTTAATTGTTTGTATGTTAGTTTTAATTTTTTTTATTTCACTACATGCTGTTGTAATGTAACATTGTATGCTGGACTTGACCTTGTCCAAAACTGAGTTCATTTCTGCTTGACCTGATTGACTTTTTTCAAATTTTATTTCGTGTAAACAACTAATACATAGCTAAATTATTCTCTATGTTTATGGGCTTAATATCAGGATCATCATTAACAGAAGAAGTAAATATGTTTATCTGGGTCTAAGTTTTGGAATTTCCTGAGTGTTGTTGTTGTTGTTGTTGATGTGGGGCTTAACGCCATTTTTCAGCACACGAAAGGCTATACATGGCGGCCAGTATTCGTGGTGGAGGAAGAAACCGGGAAATCCCCGGAAAGAACCACCGACCCACGAGAAGCTACTGGCAAGCTTTCTCACATATCCACATTCGCCGAATCCTAGATTTGAACCCACGCAGACAGAGGTGAGATGGCAGTGATCCGTAACAGAGTGCACTTTAGACCACTTGGCCACTCGGGGCCCTGCTTTCCTGAGTGTAATCCAGGTTACTGTTTTGATTTTGTAAACATCAGGATCATTCTAGAAGGTTATTTTCCATTAAGAAATTTTTTTTAAAATAGAAAATGCTAGTTGTGACCTGAGGTCAAGTAAAGAACAATATAATCTTGTAACTGTGAGGACTTGATTATTCGTGCTTTAACACCTAGCACTTTCAAGTTGTATTATGTTGTATCCAGATGGGATGAATTTTATTTCTTCAAATTACTAAATTCAAGTGATTATTTTCTCTGGAAATACAAAAGTGCTCTGATAAAATTCTTGGATAGAGACATTCACTGGAATTTATACTGAATTCAAACCTGGAATTATATTACTATGATTCAACGAAAGGCTGTTGACACATCAACACTCTATAAGCTATAACAGACAATTCATTGCCTTCAGTTTTTAGATTTCTTCAGGACTTGTACTGAGTTTTATTCAGGACTTTAAATTATTAGGACTTGTGTCCGTAATTCTTGGATTTTTTTGGGATTTAATTCACAATACCATAAGTTCTTTTTTCTCATTTTCACTTTGTATTCTAGGGAATACATTATTTGTTAAATTTTACAAAGCTTGTTGTCTTTCACTCTTTTCTGTTACTTATTTTAAGAGCACAGATTCATATCAATATGAAAATTCCAAGAATTCAAGTACACAGCTCGTTTTTTTCATGTTTGGCGCCGACTTCCTTTGCTGAAGGGTGCTGTAATGGCTGAGCTAGATCCCAGTAATACTACACTGGACTTGCTTGACCATATAACTGAGTTTCAAATAACAAATGATATAACAATATCTAGTTTACTTGTAAAAATAAATTAGAAATGACTAGAATGCATATAGTTTGGAAGAGAGAAAGGAATTAAAAATAAAAAATTCCTTAAATAAATATTGCTTTGTGCCTAAATAAACTTTAAATAAAAATTTTTACTGTCTGAAATATTGCTTAAAGTTACATAACTCTATACTAAACTAACAAAACAAAATAAAAAGTAATTAAACAAAACTCACAATAACTGTGATGTGCCTAGTTTGATTGCTGCTAGCTGACTGATTCCTTGCAGCCCACAATGTTTTATATACTTCTCACAAGACCTGCAACCAACAGAGCCCATAAAACCCACAGATCCAACAGTTCTAACAAAACCCACAACCAACACAGCCCACAAAACCCACAGTTTTTGTTTGAACATACAAACAAGCATGAGGTAGTATTGCATGTGTATACTTAGTCAATTTTCACAATGATTATATATAGAAATTACCAACTGAATATTTTCCACATTACTACATTGTGACTGTACTGCCCAAAAATAAAATCAGTTTTTTAATTTGCGGTACATAGCATGTTATGCTGTTGCTCATAGCAATGGTTCGGAAACTGTGTTATGCACTCTTACAATATTACTGAGTAGACCACATGATAGGGAAGTCAACATGTGTATGTACCAAAGAAATAAAAAAGAGAAAACCAAACTTAAATGCAATGATGGTATACAAATGAAACAACAGGGGCTATAAACATATTGATGTATCATACAGTCTTAAACGGTTAACTAGAAATAGTCGTTAGTCAAATTATCAAGAATGCCAGTTGCCAGCAGTGATACTCCCTAATTTCGCTAACTGTATCAGCTAACAGTTATTTGAAGAAGTAAACAAAATGTAAAATCATAAAAAATATTAACTCATTTGAGAAATTCGCTAGTAATGTACTGAATAATAAAAGAAAATCGAGAACGAATTGGGCGGCTTGTATGAATTGTGTTTACCATATATATGCATGTATATTTCACTCCCTAAATGCAGGTTATTACAGTGCACTGCTTTTACTGAAGATTGTAGCCATCTTGCTTTGATGAAGGGTACATAATGTTATTGAAGTCGCCGTGAAAGGCCAACTTTGGAGGACCAAACAAATACCCATTAATGCAATGAGCCTTGTTTATTTACAACATAATAGCCTAAAAAAATTCACTTGGGAATCTCCAAAACCCTGACCCTGATCAACATATTTAATCCTTCTTGTTTACCTGAATAATAATCCTGATAATAAGCTCATACACAAAGAGAATAATGAAGCTATAATTAGTTGTTTGCATAAATGAAATTTTAAAAAAAGTCAATCAGGTCAAGCAGAAATGAATTCAATTTTGGACAAGGTCAAGTCCAGCATACAACATTACATTACAATAACATGTAATGAAATAAAAAGTTTAAAACAAACAAACAATTAAATTAAATATACATAACAATATAAAAGATAGGAAAACATAGGATTTGTTCAATCTGGGACCACTGTTTTCAGTCGACATACACATTTTTTTATTTTGACGTCGACATAAGCATAATAAAGACCTTATTTTTATTTCAAGAAGGTAACTCAGTCAGTTACAGAAATAATCTACCTTGAGGCCTTCTACCTGTTATGTACAATATATAAAGTATATACAACATGCTGTGATAAATCTGGCTCGATACCAAATAACTGATTCTAAAGATCAAAGTATCAAGCCTCGTTCATATGCACAAACATGTGAACATATAAACATAAAATATAAAATATCCTGTATTGAAAAATTCAACTGCGAAAGTACAGAAAAGCAGGCATTATTAATATTACTAGTACTGTTTAATTGTCTTACGATTTCATCTATTTGAGACATCAATTATGAAAAGAAGAAATGCTAGGAGCCTGCCTTATGTCACTGGGAATGCTGTTCCATACCAGTGGACCAGTATACTGAAACTTTTTTAAAACAATTTCTTCTTTGGCCTTGGTATAATGTAATTTCTACATTTAACAGACCTTAAGATTGGAGTACCATCAGCATCTCTTTGGTGAAAGACATTGCTTAGATAGACAGGAATGGCTTTTCTGGATACTTTTTACATAAATCTGGCCTTTCTAAGAAATATTCTTTCTTGTATTGTTAAAATCTTTATATTATTCATTGCATCTGGAAACTGTCTATACATTGATTTAGAATCAAATGACATGCCCTCTTTTGGAGTCTTAAAAGTTTTGTTATGTTTGAATTAGAGGTATTACCCCAAATTACATTACAATAGTCCAGATATGGCTGAATATAACATAAATAAAAGATGACCCTATACTGAAGAGGAATGTATGTTTTGATTTTCCTCAGTAGCCAAAGATAAGAATTAACCTTTTCTGAAACATGTTTAATGTGAATAGACCAAGTAAGATTGTTATCTATGAATACACCAAGAATTTTATCCTGAGAGGTCATATTAAGGCTCACAATGACAAACAGAACCAGGAGTTTGTCGCTATCTAACTATGCATTTTTGTTTCATTGTAACTAGTAGGGCTTTTGTTTTTCCTGTATTTATGATCATACTGTTTTTCTTGCACCATACTTTAAGTCTGTTGAGAGCAACTTATAATTTATTTTCAAATACAATTTTGGTTTTATCCATCTCAGACAGTGTATTATCATTTGCATAGAGGTCAGTGGAAGTTCCCATCTAAAGAGGCAAGTTGCTGATAAACAGAATGAATAACAGAGGTCAGAGAATGTAAAGCCCTGTGGTACTCCACAATTAATATGTTTACTTTCAGAAAGATAACCATTTAAAGATACTTTTTGTATTCATCAGTTAAGTAATAGGTAAACCCATTTAGAGAGTTTTCATTGCATTGATAGATTTTCAGTTTTTCAAGCAACTTTTCATGTTCCACAAGATCAAAAGCTTTACAAAAATCAACCATAATGGTGCCAACCATTTACTCCTTTATCTAATGCTTTCAGCCATTTATCAATCACAGACGTAAGTGCAGTTTCACAAAAGTGATTCCATCCAAAGCCAGAATGATTATCATGAATAAGATTATAAGTGTTCATTTCTTGAGAAAAGAATCAAGTAACTTTTTTTTTAGTAATTTGGAAAGACAAGGAAGTATAGAAATGGGTTTTCCTTTATTGCATCTAAAATTTTGTCGGAGATCCACCCTGGCTGTTGTTTTAAGGAAGCATGTTTGTTTACTGTTTCTACGAAAAGACATGTCCAAGTATCTAAAGCATCATCAATATCTTCCATGGAATCTGTTTCAGATCTTCAAGGAATTTATCAGCATCAAAGTTTTGAAAAGATCTATAAGTAATGGATTTATGGATGTTATTTTTCTTTGATTTGCCATTGACTTTGTGTTAGAAAAATTGCAAAGTGGTCACTTAAACCAATTTTTAAAACCATTTACTTCCAAAACATTTTCTTTTCTATTCTTTACGTGTTTCCTGTATGTGTATTTCTAGGTCTTCCCTTCTTTTAGCAAAAGTACGTTTTAACCTACACAAGGAGCCCACCTCCTCCTGCTTTCCTATCCCTATGATTAGGTTTGTCACAGCCACTGATACAGAAGAAATGTTCACCCTGATTTTCTGTTAACATTGTTTCTGAGAGTTCAAATAAATGTATATTATTATTTGGAGAGGTTAGCAATAACTTCACTTGATCCATCTTTCCACAAATACCCTGAATATTTAAATGACCTATGTGTAAACCCTTACCAGAAATTCCTAAATTCATGAAATTTACATCATTTCTGTCACAGGCAGCATTAAAACTATGATCACAATGATCATTACTACAATTGTCATCACTGTATAAAACATAAGTTTTTCTTTCATTACATTCAACTCCTAATCCAAGGAAGTTACTACTTGTATTTACACTATGTAAAATACAAGAACTTAGCTCAGAAGCATTTACAAATTCACTGTAATCAGAAACACTACAACAGCATTTATTACTTTTGTATTCATTGTATAAATTTGAACTGACAGTTACAATTGAATATGTAAAAGTAGCTAGTAAATTTGCATATTTAGAACAGCTATCTGCAAAGGGATCAAAAGATGCCTGTTGTATGACAGTCCTTGATAGCTAGATTGGTCCTCAAGCTGAATAGAGTCCACTTGTGGAGTTGAGATGGCCTCATCGGCATTTACCTATTCCATGAATCTAATGTGAGCTTTGGCTTTGTGTCCAAAGCCACCACACTGATAGCACTGAATTGTCCATTGGTGCCTGCATTCCTGTGCTGAATGTTTGGTCTCTTCGTAGTTATCATGTCCCTGGGTGTATTGATATGGTTGACCATGGTGTCTATAGCTATTTTAACTTTCATTGGGTTTACAGTGACTGCTGAAGTTTGTAATGTGGCTATAAGACCAGACTACATGAATGACTGCATTTATATTATTTACCAGCTTTTTCACCCCTTTGGGTGGATATTATCTCTTTTTCCTACTAAATGTTGTATTACTCACCCTCCTCATCCAGACAATATCGTACAACCGTTCACTTGCCAGACTTCGGATGACCTCACTGATATCTAACACATCACAATTTCCCCTGGGGGCCATTTCACACAGTGCAACCTGACAGCTTTGATTTTGCTTATGGTTGTATGTAAGTAATTGGTCATATAGTTCTTCAAAAAGTTCTAGATCAGTCCCTTCACTGGCACTGTTCCCTCCAATACAGAGGACTATTTCTGTAAACTTGGAGAGATCATACATATATCTTCTAGTATCATCTCTATATCAGTACCTGAAATGGCATGCTTTCTAACACAGTGCCTCAGTCCTGTGCTATTAAATTTATGTATCATGAACTACCAATAAGGAAGATCTTATCCCTGGTGGTAGAAAGCAAAGTATTATGTTTGTTTTGCACTGATGTAGATTGTCTCTATGGTGCTTTATTAATCTTAACTTTATCAATTCTGCTTGAGTCAGTGGCAGAGTTG
This sequence comes from Megalonaias nervosa, assembly GCA_016617855.1. NCBI lineage: Eukaryota > Metazoa > Mollusca > Bivalvia > Unionida > Unionidae > Megalonaias > Megalonaias nervosa. The sequence goes on from JAECUM010029474.1 coordinate 42,911, forward strand.
GAAAACTGCATTGGTTTTTTTTTTGGCATACTTCAGGTTTAGGAGCTATGGTTTGTGCTGATATTCAAAGGTTTCTCTCTCTGGCAGGTAATTTAACATTCTCATTTATTAGCTTGTCAATCAGCTTTTGCATCCTGCCCATTTGCATCTGGAGTGTTTGTATAACATTCAGCTGCATGTCAGTATTACACATACATGGACAGTGCTGTCTTACATCTCCAACAGGGTGTTCCCCAGGTGGCTAAGGGGTCAGAGTGACTGGAGTGCTATTACTTGCAGGAACCCTAGAAAATGGGTTAGCTCTCTCATCAGATAATTCCTGGTTTCCATATCTCATCTGAGTCCACTATATCTAATAAACATGTGGAATTGAAACTCTCCTCACTCATAGGGGATTTTAAATATAGATCAGTAGCCATTCTGACGAAGTTCTAATCTTTCCATTTCATTTACCCTAAACTGCTCACCTCTATTAGGCTTTCAACACAATTAAAACTAAGTACACATTTTAGTCCATCAACATGTGCTGTAGTAGTAAACTTGGACTGAGATGAATCAAAAGTGAATTCCATCTTAATTTGTTCCAGGAACTGATGGAAAAATCCTGTTGTGAAAAATGTTATTGTGAGATTGGATGAATTTAAATGGTGTACATTGTAGATGATACCTTCTTGCTGTACAACTGACATGTGTTTAATAGCATTCTATAAAAGATTTTACAGACTCTATGATCGAAGTGTTACTTACAGAGCCCTTGCCTACATAAGCACCAACATATGACAGCGAGGTTAAGAAAACCTAGTCAAAAGATATTTATGACTAGACCACGTCGATTTATAATGACCAGAAGATGATAGAGGATTTCAGAACTTTATAAGATGATGATGAATTCTTGTTTTTTTTTTACCAGATGACATTAGATAGCGACATTTATGGGATACTGTTAATAACAAAAAAAAGCAGACTTAGCTTTCATTTTTTATTTGTAAGAAGCATGGAATTAATATACATATTATCATGGGATATTGTGAATCAGATCATTCTGAACTAATTATATACTGCTATGTGACCTATAATTGAATTCATGGATCTACAATGTAAGCATTATGTATTTTAAGGATTTAATTAGGACAAATTGTACATTGTCAATTTATTTGGGACATATTCTCCTCAATAATATCATTATATTTTACATTTTCCACCAATCTACCCACCTATTCATCCACTCAAATCCTTGAAATAGATCATCAAAATCTGAGATAAATACAAGATTGCTCCCCACCTTTCCATATTTTTTTCTGTAATCACATCCGGCTGGTTTGACTGTGTTGCAATGAAAAATACGCCAACAGTAAAAATGTATGCATAAAATGTACTACAGATGAGAAAATTCATGACTATGCATTCAAATAAAATTGATTTATCTCTTATTAACTGTATTATATAGAAAATGTATCCATGTCCAATGCAATTTTGCTTTCCTTTCATGAAAGGATTCCTTCATCTAATTTCATAGTTACCTTTTGTACATTCTGAACCAACATAAAATACAAAACTTTTTCAAAGTTTTGTTTGTCTATATGTATGACCAATTAATCGTTAACAGATACTAATCAAAACACTCACCTCGAACAATAAGACCTTTCCCATCAGCCCCCGTTTCATTCAGTGGTTCTCCCACTCCCAAAGAATCATCATTCAGAACACGACGATGCACCTATGAAGAAGGAAAGCTACATGAAATTATTTTGTAAATGCCCCTTAACAGAACAGTGCAAGCCAGCTACAAAGTTTGGTAAAGGGACTTACTCTAGAATAAAACTTGTTCTGCAGAAACCCATTTTTCCTGGAGTCACAATGAACTTGAGTTTTGGCCTTTGACTACAAAATTAATAGGCCTCCCCAGTAACTTAAGTGCAAGCTCTCCATAAACTTTGGTCAAGGTACAATGGCTAGAACTAAAGTAATTATACAAAAACATTTTTCTTCTTTCAGTCAATCTGAAATCATTAGTCATCTTTCTTATCCAAACTATTAGCCCTCCACAAACATTGGTGATAGTACATGAAAAAGAACTATAAGTTCTTATGCAGAAAACATTTGTCATTTTTCAGCCACAGGGACCTTGATCTCAGACCGTTTTATCACATAATCATTAGGCTTCTTTCTTATTCCCGCTGTAAGCCATCTGCAAAGTTTAGTCCAGGTCTGTTATGTAAAATTAAAGTTGTTGTGAAGAAACCATTTTTCTCCTTCCACTCAGAGTAACATTGTTCTTCGACCTTTGATCCCCATAATCGATAGTCTTCTTTCTAAGCCTACGAAAAAATGTTTAATCAGGTCTGTGATGTCAAACTAATTTTGCTGTGTGGAAACAATTCTCTCCTTTCAGCCACAATGACCTTGACGTTAGATATTTTGACCCCAAAATCAATTAACTTCTTTCTTACCCAAACTGCTAGCTCTCCACAAAGGCTGGTCCAGGTCTGTGATGTAGAACAAATGTTACTTTGCAGAAACTTTCTATCTTCTTTCAGTCACAGTGATCTTGACCATTGACCTTTTGACATAGGCTTCTTCTTTACCACAAATGCAATCTATTTACAAAGACTGGTAATGGTTGATGGTGGGGAACTTTTTAAAGAAGAACCAAATGGTCTGGATGGAGTCTGGTGGTAAGACAATTTCTTTAATTAGATTTGTGCTGCCATGAATATGATCATCATATCAGTTAAAACCTGCCCTTTTGACAAGTTGGATGCACCTTTAAACCCTATAGCAAATTTTTTGTCTATTTATTTTGTCATTCAAGTCATCAGGGAAAACAGATGTTCAGACATGAGTAACAATGAATTCCCCTACCAATACAATGACTGTTCAAGTGTTAAAGTGGGAAAACAGATGCAAAAGCTCTAAATGTGCATAACATTTGAATTCAAAGTTTTTGTGTGTCTGGGTCTGTACATCTATTTTCAATCTCACCATAAGCTCCAAGCTGCCATCACTAAGACTGCTGCCTCCTTCAGATCTGTCAGTCAGCACTGTCAGCTGCACATTCTGTGCCATATCCTTTGATCAAAAAAAGGGAGGCAATTAAGTGTTCACAATTCAATCAATGTCAATAGACTGATAATACTGCAGAGGTAAAAGTATGAAGGTTAATTTGTAAGTTTGAATTAATATCTTGAAATTTAAGTTATTGTAATTTTCTCCACATACATCAACAAGATGAAGAGGTACAGCATATGTGTTGGTAGCGGCCAATAAATATTATTCTCCATATCCCAGGTTGTGGCTTGAAGGCTTAAGGAATATACCAGTATGTCTTAGAGTTGTGAAAATTCTGTTACTTATTATCAACAAATCTAAAAAGGGGGTGATATGAATTCAACTTATTTATTTGTGATCACAACTAAGCAGAATCCCTTTGTAGTTGCACTTGGTTTATGTCCACGGCTGCATGAAGAAATCAGCTGCCACAGTCACATACATCCTTTGACATTGTGAGCACTTGTCTGTGAACTATAGCAAAATCTGTGATAGAACATCTAACAAATAAACATTCATCATTCTATTTGTGAAACAAAGCTGATCTTTTGACAATACCCTCAAAACAAGTTGACAAATTATTCAAGCAAGTCCTCATTAACTGTCTCCCTTCAGGAAATTAGTACTGGTTTAACATTTACAATAACTTAGAAATAGCAGCATCCTTCATGTTATCGATACCAGGTTCCTAAATAAATGACATGTTTGTACATTTGTTACATTATTATTATGAATTGCTTTAAATTCACTGCATTCCAAATTCTTTCTTAAATACAACCAGATCTAGTTACAGGGACCAAGATCAAGCTGACTCGATCTTTTTTGTTGAAGATATCACTGAAGGATTCTAAAGTATAAAATCGAAGTGGAATGAATAATGTGGTGAAAATTTTGATTCTGTGCTAAGACAAAACACAAAACTAAAAGAGATCAATGTCGATCTAATTGATCTTTATTGAGAATTTTAACCAAAATTATGGTCTTTCTTGAATACATATATGACGGTTATGTGAATACATATTGGTTACATGCCTAATATATTAATAAATATTCATTAAACATGTGTATCTTTATATACAGATTATATAATTTTGTGGGACAGCTTATATCAATAAAAAAGGAAACTTTTGAGCACCTTAAAACAAAGTAAATAAAACAAATGGTCATAGGGCAAAACTGTGACCTGGAAGAATAAGATTTACTAATAATGCAAAACTGCATATACTATTTTTTGGAATAAACAAGGATATATATGACACTATGCATGATATGCACTGTGTAAGTAATGTACACAATTGTACACATCTCCTGGTAAACTCTAAATGGCCTGTAAATTATGAAGTCTTTATTTACCTTTATTTTCTTTCATGGTGGAGAAATCAGAAAATATGCACATACAAAAAAATTAACGTTAAAACGACCACAGTAGTTTACAACAGTTTATTGACGTGGTAACTAAATAAGAGCTGGTCACTGATCTGTGACATATGGCAGTCTTGCTGATTTTGTCTTCACATTTTTGTGTTTGCCACTGTTGGGACACAGAAAATGTTATATTTTTTTTACATGCAGACAAGTCTTGGGACACAAAAAATAATTATATTTTTCCTGTCCCAAGACTTACTATCATTATCGTACCATAATAAGAATGTTCATGAGTCTCGATAAATTTAAGAAATTGTGATTCAGACCAACAAAATTTAAAAATCTTATTTTTTTTGTTGTTCTAAATAATATATAAAATCCACAGTAGTCAAAATATGG